>CAAKHF010007492.1:58232-70244 GCA_901007745.1 Hippocampus kuda
AAAAGGGGGGGGGGGGGGGGGGACACAATTTCTCATCATGCTTGTCAGCAGCCAGATTGCACCATGCAGTTCCTAAACCAGATGTAACCGTGTCCAAACCTGTGATGGGAAGCGTAGTGCAGATGACATGAGTTTGCTTTAACTACTGGATCTAGCAAAAAAAAAAAGAAGAAAATACGTGACTGTTTTCCATTATCATCTTCTGTAATTTATTGAGAAGCACCTGCATAATAATCAATGTCCACATTACAGAGGTCGTGAAAATGTTTAGACAGAGTAAGTCCATCCATTCAAGATCTATTGAGATCAAATCCGACATGGGCAGACATTATTATCCCCCAATAAACTGATTTATAAAGCACCATATAAATAGACAATACACAGTCCAGCCCACTGTCATTATATTTCATTATGAGGTCATATCATCATAACACACCATCAATGATGTTCAAATTGGGTGGAGCTAACTGGACCAATATGTTCTATTTTAATTTGTTGTTTGAACAGATGTTTCTGGAAATGACATTTTGAGGCTTGGAAACAAAACAAGTTGACTTTGTGTTATGTGCTTTGAAAGTACGAGTTGAGTCCCCCGCCCATCCATCCATATTTGATGAAGGCTAATTGCTTTTGGTCCCTTACAGACAACCTGCCGTGCCATTTCACCGCTGCCTTCGGCGCAGGCTTCTGTACCACGGTTGTGGCGTCGCCTGTGGACGTCGTTAAAACACGCTTCATGAATTCCAGTGCCAACCACTACAGCAGCGCCGTCAACTGTGCTCTCACCATGATGAAGAATGAAGGACCCACCGCCTTCTATAAAGGGTAAATAAGACGCCTGTATGATATTCATATTGTTGCATAGCAGCCATCGGTAACAAGCTCTTGTGTCTTAATAGTGGATTTTGTTTTCCGTCAGGTTTATGCCTTCTTTCCTGCGCCTGGGTTCTTGGAATATTGTCATGTTTGTCACCTATGAACAAATCAAACGTGGCGTGACGCAGTACTGGGAGTCACCTTTTTGAAGCCTCATCCAGCAAGAATGAACACACAGACCAAAGCTTCATGCAAGTGCACAGTGATGACGAGTGGTTAGTTGCCACCGAGTACAAAGAGAAATCGTTTTTTGGGGTGGGGGGTGGGGCCCTGTGGTCACAGCTCAGGTAGATCAGAGGTCCACAAATTCCTGCTGGGGGAATTGTTGCAAGACCCCTTTTGCAATTTAGTTAAGGGCCCAAATATGCAGATCCAAATTTGGTGTCTGCTTGAAAACAGGATGTTTATGTTTACAAAAACAAACTAGCAGATCATATGGAAGTGTTGCTTACGTTTGTACGGTATGTCTTTCTTGAGACCACACACAACAAGTTGACTGAGCCATATGATAAAAATATGATTGGTTTGTTTTTAGAGTGTCACAGTTCCTGCTTGTGAACCATGTGGTCGGGTTTAATGATAGGATATGCACTGAAATACATTGATTTGTTGCTGGTCAATAAATTCTAAACGTGACAAAAGTGTTAAGAAGATACAATAAAGCATCATTTTTGCAAACAATTGTTATTAAAGTGTATGATTTACATTGCCACTGTCTATCAAGTCACCGAACATATTTCTTACTTGAAGGGAAAATGGGGAGTCAGTCAACTTTATTGGAGTTACACTTACTGGCCAGAAAATTAGGTAAACAGGCACTTGTGAGAGGTGATTCTAATATTTTGGCTTCTGTATTCTCATAGATTGTAGAGGTGGACCTGCTGTTGTGACTGGGGAGTGTAATCGGCAGCTTACTGGTTTATGAAAAAAGATAAAACTAGTTTGCGAGTATCAAAAAAAAATAAAAAATCATGCTGGTTTAATTTTCTGGCTAAACTGGTTTGCAATTGCCAACAGTTGTCATATGGTGAACTGCTATCCTAACGATGGAAGATAAATTTGAAACACCCTCGTTTACGTGCTGGGAGGTGTGTGAAGACAGACCAGGCTGCAGCCACAACATTAGGTACACCAGCACAATCCAATGAAACAGGATGCAAGAGCTATACAAACATCTATTGTTTGCTCAAATATACTACTACGATAGGTGCATTATTGTGGTTTTGAGGTGCTCCAAATATTCTGACATGATTACATAATTTGTATACTGTACATATGGTTAGTGTAAATGGGCTGTGAAAAATTGCCCAAGGGAATGTGCCATAGGCAAACTTAAACCACATGTTTGGTTAAAATCAGTGTGAAAAATCATGACTCAGCAGTTTGTCATTATGACCTAGCATAATGGAATTCCATTTCTCTTCTTGATGACGAATAAAGAAGACAGATTGTGATCAATTTTTAAAAAGTAGAGCTTGTTTGATAAGATCTTTCCTGTCCGGGGAGAGCCTCTCTGGAAACTGGATGCCAAAAATGAGGATGAGGTTTCCTCTCTGGGAAGGATTCTGGGAGAGCGGCATCCCCTCCCCAGTCACCACTTTTTGGTATGTGAAGCTGCAGTGTAGTGATACACAAATTAAGAGAGAAGAAATGAGATACGATACATAAAACCGTCGGCTTGTTTCTGGTGGTACGCAAATTCTTGAAGGTCAACGCTTTTGTGTATTTCATTCTAGCAAACAACTGGACATTGTAGAACACATCAGAAAGGGGAAGAAAAATATTTACTAATTGAAGTGAAGCATTGTTGGGAGTTGACAAGTCGCATTCCCGTGACATCACATATGCGCCATGTCACGTTTAGACCACATGAAGAATACCAGTGGATCAAAGAGAGATTAGCGTTTTCAAGATGGAAATACAGTCACCATTTTGAGTTTGTCTCTGCCAAAGGACATGTTAAGAGACGTTGCTGTGCTGAATGCAACTAATAAAGTAACGTGTCGTGAAAGGGGCTAAATTACTTTTTCAAGGTAACTGCAGCAACATTGGCAGTGATGTACAGCGACAGACGGAACGATTAAATATTCTTCCACTAGGTGGCAGATGTTTAACATGTACTGTATGTCCACCTCTTGCCATTCATAGCCCAAAACGATTGCTTTGGGCTATATTTCGGACTTCACACCAAGTAAATCTATGAGTAAATTGAGATAAGACCATCATTCGTTTGTAGTATACACTTTTTGCGATGTATAAATGTACATATCTAAATTATGTGCCTCGGCTCAATAAAAGTGGGGAAAAGTTCCATATCAAATTGGAAAACACTTACTGCACAATGTCATTGATGGGAATGTTGAGTAATCTGCCATCGAGTGTTTCCACATTGACCGAGCAACCCGTCAAAGCCTGTGAGGAAAGATTTCAGGATGCCGCTTTAGTCGCTCCTCCACATGTTATAAGTGTTTCTGTGGCTCTGAGCATGACTCACCATTGCCAGTGAGATTTGGGCCTTGTAGATCAAGTCATTGTTTTGTCTTTTGAACTGAGGATGAGTTTTCTGTCGCACTATGAACACAATATCTGCAGGGATCTTGTTTGGGCCCTGTAGGTCACAAAATCGTTGTCTAATAAAGAATGACCAGAGTTTACTCTCGTCGCACAACATAAAAGTCACATGCGGCAGGCATCATTTGTGACTACTGAATTCAAGCGATTTCTTACCTGATCCCCCTCTTTGGAAAAAATGACCTTTGTGCCTTCTTTCCATCCAGGCTTCACATCAATCGACAGAATCTTATCCTTAATACCTGACGTGTAGCCATCATCATTCATAACCTGTGAGTTGAATTACAAGAAATGGGTTTGTAGAGTTTCTTCCGAACAAAAAGTGGTGGTCGGCCCTTAGTTGACGTTTACTGTCAAACTAAAAATATAGGAAAGAGACACATGGTGTATTTACAATAACCATAGCTTTAGTTTTTGATGTGCAATGCAAGAAAACGTTTTTGTGTTATATTTTTTTGTTTTTCATTGCATTAGGTAAGGGGAAAAAACTGACCCTTCGTGATATCTTGATTTTTTTAGTACAACCGTGGAAGAGGTCATCCAGGGATAAATGAAGATCCCTCTCGATGGGGGGATCTTGCGTCTTTACCTCTTCTGGTAGCAGGCCACCCAACAGCAGTGGGATGTCATTTGTGTAAAAGTCTGACAAGAGACAAACAGATACCATTGCGCCAACGATGTTACACATGCAATTTATGATCAAACATTTGTGGAAATTATGGTACCTGCGAATGGGTTGTCACTGCCAAAAAATTGACGGAAGGTTTTGTCTGGATTGCCGTGGTATACGTATTTGGTTGACCAGGCGCCACCGCTGCCAAACTCATATGGGATTCCACCTTTCAGGCCTTCCACTCCAAACTTGTCATATGTTGCCTTTTTTCGGGCTGCCACAACATCATATCCAAGTTATGAACAGATACTGATCATCCAAACCAAAATCAGAATAGACAAAAGTCATATTTTAATGCTAAGCTAGGTCCACAATTACCAAATTGTCAAAAAGAGGAAAAAAACAACCAATCATCATACAACAAACTGATAACTATAATAATAACAATAATAATGTATTATTTACTATATACTATTTATATTACAACGTTGTGAAAGCGCCATATAAGGATGTATTGTAAAATATAATAACCAAAAGCAATATGCTTACGGTCACTCAAAACATCATAGGCTTCACCCAGTTGGTAAAATTTCTCTGCACTTTCTGGTTCTTTGTTACTGCTTGGATGAAACTTGAGTGACAGACGTCGATACCTGCAGAGAGAAAATAATGACGGCGTATTGTACCGTGACTAGTTAATTACGACATTTGTTGCCAGGTAGACTTACGCTTTTTTTATGTCTGCGTCTGTCGCATTTCTGTTTATTTCAAGCTTGTCGTAGTATTCGCTGCACATTGCAACGTTGAATGCTGGGTCTTGATTTGTTTTTCCTCACAAATAGGAATGAAAAAAATAAACTACAAAATGAATCAAATGAGATTAGTGCGACGTAAATGTTTTTAATCCCACGACGTCCTCGTTACGACAATGTTGCATTTCACCAAAAAGTGATAACAATAACAAAAAATGTGCGTGGGGTCAGGGTCGTCAAAACAATCATCAAAAGAATTTCGATCTCGATTGCATCAATGACGCAGTACTATACGCGCGAATGCCACGTAAATGATTTTAAAGCGAGTTACGCGCATTATGGTAACGTCGGGCAACTGACGTCTTTCACCGCTGAAAGGTTAACGGGAAATTCAATTCCAGGGTCAATACGCTACATAAAAAGCACATTTAAAAGCATAATACCGAAAAAAAAGAACTTACAACCACGGTGTCAACTAAACAACAGTACAGCAGTCCATTGGGTAGGAAATGTTTACATGGGTTGCTATGGGAATCCGGCCAGTCCAGGGACCGTCAATAAAGGGGAGAACCCAAACAAGAAAGCTTTGGAGGGAAAATGCATTTTTTAAAAAATAGCTAAAATACAAGAAGATTAGATACAACTGCAATTATGGATCAACAATATACTTCACCATGCAGGCTGGTGTGAGCATTTATATCTCAGGCATATAGTTAAACAGATCCATTGTAGAAAAATTAAAACGTGGAACTCATATTTTACAGACCATGCGGTAAGCCAATTATTTTCAGAAGGCCAAGTCGTGCCTAAAGTACTAGATGAAAAAAATGAAAATAAAAAACTTTATATGAAACACTCTCTTCCTTGAAATGCATTTTTTCTCCAAGCATCCTAAGCGAAGTGGACTGAATAAGGAATTGAGTTGCAGCAGCAGTAACAAGTTCATTTTATTTTTGTTCCTTTTAAATCAATTTCAGACAAATTACTGAATATAACTTCCTGTATATGTTGACACAAGCTAAAATTGCACAATGAAAATTGCATGATTTACCAACGATTTAGCAGTGGTAGACGGATCGCCCTTGACAGGCACGTGTTCATCTGCGAACAGTGCTCAAGATATATGGATATTTTATTAGCAATTGAGGACTCATATCAAGACTGAAGAAATTAAGAAACATAAAAAAGAACAATGAATCCAGTAGAAATAAATACAAGTCCATCCATCCAGATAAATCACTAATGGAAATATCAACACCCAAACAAAAGAAAAATAACTTTTTAATCAACCAAACTAGAAAGGAAGCCCTCGTTCTACATTAAAATGCACGCTGGATCTCCATTCGTAATTTTTAGTGTTTTCTTTAAAATGACTGTATACGAGAAAATCTTCATCACACACTATCATCAAACAAATTGCTAAATGACACTCTTACAATTGAAAAAAAAATCCAAATAAAGAGGGTAGAAAACGGAAGGCAAGAAAACAACAGGAGTATGCATATGGACGGTCAAAGGGAAGGTGTGGTGTCGGCCCCTGCGGGCGTCATGCTTTTTCACGACATGCTGGGAGATGGGTGACCTTGCTGGTAAAGGTCGTTCTGACATGTCGCGCCTGTTTGTGAGTTTCAGTCTGTGTCGACACAGAGCTCTCGCCATGATAATGCCTGTTTGCTTTTAGTGCAACAATTTCCACGTTACATAAGGGTAGTTTGCGGATAACACAAAATGCTGTACGAATCCGTGCAAGGTGAGGTTAACAGATCCACATTGCACTTGACGCTGTTAATGCAATGCTTTTTTATTTAAATATATATATAGACTTGTTGTTTGGCTTTACTGTTGTATGTTAGTTGCTCCATGTCCAGCACTTTGTGTGCAGCGATAGCTGTTTGAAAGTGCTCTATATACATTTGAGTTGAGTTGAGTTGAGATATAACATGCTAAGTCCATTTGGTGCCTTTATACACGTTTGCCGTTTGGTTCCAAAAGTAACGTTTACACAAACGACTGCCACTGTGTCTCATTCTGCTTCTACCACCATTTGCATCCGAACATGACCGGAGCTCGGTGCAGCCATTCAAGCTGAAGCTGCGAATACTGTTTCCATGTTTGTGTGGAGCAGTGCAAATATCGATCCAAGACTTTAATGGCTGCCGGACGAGAGCGAAGGTCTCCCTTTTCCTTGGGGTTGGGGAAGAGGCCGGTGTAGTGAAGGGTACAGATAGAGACAAACAAGCCCAGTCAGAGAACCGTTTTCCCAGTGACGTGGGGAAACTAGCAGGCACAACCGCCTTCGCTGGCAGGCGGCTCTGCCGGCTTCTCCAGCTTGATGTCGATCACTGAAGGATGCATGAATTAGGGAATGTCACATTACTTTGGTGATATATTCTGATTCTTAAAGGCTGAAGTCTGGGTCAGGCGTCGATTCGCCGAGATTTAAACCGAAACATCAGAACAGCGAGGCACACGTTTTAACCACGAGTCTACCATGCAGCCCACGTTACATGAATACAACTATGACAATTCATTAAATCAAAAGCTGAACAGAGCATTATGTTTGTAAAAGTGAAAGGTGTGATACGGCTGTTCTATTGGCACTTATAAATTTGCGGCGATTAATCAAATTCAAATCAACATCGCAATGGAGTCGATTGCAATACACAAATTGCAAAAGCCGCAATTTGGGGTGCGGGGTTTGTTTCATTTTGGTCAGTCGGTTGGTAGTATTGATTTGTTCATATAGTGCTTAAGAAACGCAGTCCTCATGAAACATGAAACGTCGAAGCAATAAAGCCAGATTTACTTGCATTGCTGTTGTAATCTGACTGTTTATGCCAGTACAATTCAGTAAAATTGTTATGAACACCGAAAAAGACTGCAAGTCAACTACCAAATACATAAACTGTCTTTCACATTAATACAAGATTCATTTGGTATTTTAGCACTATGTCTAACCTAGAAAACCAAAACATTATGCATCACTAATCTACTGTTTATTGTAATAGATTAATGTATTGCTTGTGTTTATTAAAAAAAAAAACCCGAAGACCTTGGAAAAATAATCACATTAAAATGCAATCATAACACCGAGGATAGATATGATGTGCTTTGACAAATCCACCAACCTGCACTGAATGACAAGGCTGTAGAGCGCTGTCACGGGGCTTAGGGATTTTCAGGGTTTATGACAAGACAGACAGCAAACACGAACACACAAAAGGATACTGTCCTCTCTATTTTTGTCCTGTGTGGTGTCCATTCCAGGGAGGGCGGCTGCCACGCGACGGAAGAGCTGCAGTAGGGAAAAACACAAGGGATTGTATTATTTTTTTAAATTGCTCCAGGCAACGAAATTGAGGAAATTGCAAACACTGAAACTCAATGAAATGGCTTGTATATGTATTGGCATGATCAAGCATCTGGTCCGCCTGAAACGCTCTCAGAGGAAAATAATGCTTTCCACTGAGGGAGCCGCAGTGCCATGAAAAAGTATTGGCCCCCTTCCTGGTTTCTGTGTTCTTTCCATATTTATCACACGATTTCAGTTCATCAAACTAATTTTTAATATCACACAGAGACAACCCAAGCAAATTCAAAGTGTAGTTTCTGAGTGAAAATGTAATTTATTTGGACACGCACAGGAATAAAAAAAAATCCAAACCCGCCTGTCCCTCTTAAAAAGTAATTGCCCCCTGAACCTAATCGTGGGTTGTGCCACCCTTGGCAGAAATAAATGAAATCAAGCATCTGCGATAGTTGGTGATGAGTCTTTCACA
Source organism: Hippocampus kuda (assembly GCA_901007745.1). Lineage (NCBI taxonomy): Eukaryota > Metazoa > Chordata > Actinopteri > Syngnathiformes > Syngnathidae > Hippocampus > Hippocampus kuda. The sequence continues at coordinate 66,824 of CAAKHF010007492.1, forward strand.
ATGGTTGTGGAGGGCCACTCTTCTTCGCAGAATTGCACCGTATGTGATAAATATCCCAAAAACACAGAAATCAGGAAGGGGGGGGGATGCAAATACTATTTCACAGCACTGCAAGTGGGAAGTGAATGATGAATTTAAAGAAAACGGTAATGTATTATGATCCTCAACATGCAGCGAATAGTCTCTGCACAGCAGTCCCGTGCAGCGGAATGTTAAGAGGGAGTATTAGGGGAACACTCAAAACAAAGTCTAGTTGCGAGAAGAAAAAGTGAGAACAAATGAAGTCATAATATTACAAGAAGAAACACTGGTATTCAAAATTCAGAAAGTAAAACTGCATTCCAATGATATTCAAGTTCTTAAAATTTCTGAATGTTTCCATTTCACTCTTGTAATTCCATGACTCAAACTCATAGTAATACTTTTGAACTTTTCAGCATTCTCCTAGTACTCCTTGATTGTAAACTCCGACACATCTTTTGATATTTATCAAGGAGTGTGCACATGTCAAATCGTGTCTTTTTTCTTTTTTTGCCCATTGCCAACACAAGCTTTTAAACGTTGCACTTTGTAGACCGCACACTTACATATACATCCAAGCGTGGATGTAATTCACTTGAGTGACTGGTTTGTTCCAATCTGTCATGCCTATTTTTGTCATCAAAAGACAGTCAGAATGAATGGCCACACCCTTCCATGTCCACCCAGGGCCAGATGTCAAAGACGCCTTTTTCCGTTTAGAAGCACGCATGCGTGTGTAAAGCCGAAGAAAGCCAGTCAATGGACAGCATGAACACACGTACACGCACAAACGTCGGAGGTAGCGCACGCTCTACCTGTTTGACATTGTAGCCTGTCTTTGCACTGGTTTCAATAAACAGAACATTCATCTCTTTTGCTCTTTGCTCTCCCTCCTCTGTGGTAATCTGTCTGTGATGAGTCACAGCGTACGGGACGCACACAGCCAAGCACACAAACACCCCCGCAGACAGACAGACACAGACAAGAAGGGGGCGGGGGGGACAGGTTCAATATTTTTAAATGAATGAAGGAGTCGTGCTCATCCCTGCTCCTGCTGCCACCTTTTGTCAAGACCAAAAGTTCACCATCTGCACAATGAAGAGGGAATGCAAGTCTGAAGGTAGACCTGGACATCGCCACCAATAATATTTATTGGTGGTTTCTTATCAACTACATCCTCTGATGAGTGACTTGGATGCAGGAAGGAGAGGGGTGGGGGGTGTCACTTTTGGAGGCGTCGCCAAGGTGACAGCATCGGTGGCGAGGTGACTGAGCACGACGCTTGCTCTCGATCTTACCTGTTTGACATTGTAGCCAGCTTTCGCACTAGTCTCAATAAACATTACATTTAGTTCTTTGGCTTTCCGCTCTCCCTCCTCAATAGATACTTGCCTGTGGTAGATAAAGGGGTTAAAGTTGAACATCACACAACAATGACATTAACTTAAAAAAAAAAAGGGAAACCCACTTTACAAGGCGCTCCATTGTATGTGTGTTACCTTTCTAGTTAGGTACCAAGTTGTTTTTGGGGTTTTTTTCTGTGATAACTATCCCAAGGTAACATAACTTCCATATTTGCAGCTCTCTGTATATTTTTAGGCTGTTTCTGTAACACCCAATGATGCCAAAATAATATGTGTCAACACCCTGGCTTAAAGGAAAGTGGTACTGGAGTGTCAAGGAGTAAAATACATTTTGACCGAGAGACGAAAAACTTCTGTCATGGTCAGACAATGTTTAGTCTGGGCTGTTTGCAGAACTTGCAGTGAGTCTGCTCCGTGTGAAAGTTCTTGCTCTGCTGAGTAGCTGTTAAAAAACTTAAACTGGCAATAACAGATTTTTATTCTTTATAATTTTGATTGTTTGACAATTGGCATTTTTACAAGTTGTGAAGCAGCAACATACACGTCTGCGTCCTCACATTTTTTAGACCTTATTTCAACCGGTTACAAAAGATTAACTCTGCACCCAAGGTTAAGCCTGACCTTTTATTTGGTAGGCCAAGTGGCTGGCATGTTCCAGATCTTCCAGGCCAAATTTGATAAAGCTGACCCAGCGTTAAAAAACAACTTGCTGCTATTATGGCCAGTGCTATTCAAGGAAAAAAGAAGCAAAAAAAATAAAACACTCCTCTCCATTACCTTTTATCAATATGTGAAAAGTATCCCTGAAAGGAGCCAAAAAGCAAAAACAGTACCTATGGTCGGCACTACTGAGCATCGTGGAAGAGTTTATGTAAATGTAAGTGTGGCTAAATTTCAACTTTTGCTATTTGTGCAGTAATTTGAATGAAATATGTCCAATAAAACTGTGCACTATTTGTAAAGTGGTTGCGAATAACGCTGTGTTGTTTGTATTTCCACCTTGATTCCACACCTCCCTCTGCATTGCAGTCCTTTTACTGTGCTGGCACACACCAAAATACAAACGCACACACGTACTCGAGAAGTGAGACATGAAGCCGATCTGATTCACAAATACACAATGAGATTAACTTTAACCCAGATTCACTTTCAATAAAAAAATCCATACGCGCACACGCGCGCGTGTGTGTGTGTGTGTGTGTGTGGTTTAAGTTTTACATTAGAGGTGGATTTCATTTACTACTTGTCCGGCAGTACATGTGAAAAATGAGATTTGGGGGTAAATTCAAATTTTACTTGATGAATTGCATGTAGATTTAATAAATGTGTCAGGATGACGTGAGCTTCGACTATGGAAGAAATCATCTCAAATATAATCGCTCTTAATGGGAATGGTTGTTGGAAGATATATGGAGAATAAATAGATACAATATTATCATTTGCTCATTACTTTTGAAAGTGACCGAAAACAGGGGTGGAAAATGCCAATCGTAGCAGCGCCAGCCACACAGAGAAGACAGAAGTTGCTGCATCAGGAAACTCTGAACCACTCTGTATTGACATTCCAGCAGCAACAATCAATGTCTTCATTAGCATGCCGGCAGCCAGCGAGCGAGAGAGGGAGGAGATATTACCTTTTGTCTGCAAGATCGGTCTTGTTGCCCACCAACATGATGATGACATCACTTCCTCGCTCCGTTCTCACGTCATCAATCCATTTTGTGGTTTGCTGGAAGGAGTTCACGTCTACCGACAAGATGAGAAGCAGACCAGAACATGGAGTCGAATCTGACTTTGCCGACAGGGCATATATTCGTAAAAGTGATTACAGAAAAGAAACAAAATGTGTCTGAAAGGAATCACCACCTACTTGTGATGTCGTACACTACGACAGCGGCTGCAGAGTCTCTGATGTAACTTGGGATGAGGCTACGAAATCGCTCCTGGCCTGCTGTGTCCCACAACTGCAATCTGATCTAGAAGGCAGGATGGGGAAAGTTTAAGAGGAGGAGGAAAACAAAAGAGACAAATGTGTG
>CAAKHF010007494.1:0-12759 GCA_901007745.1 Hippocampus kuda
GGGGGGGGGGGGGGGGGGGGGGGTGAACATCATGTTTGGTGATGCTGTCGCCATCCAATGAAAATTGATTGAGAATTCCTTGAACATTCATTTTAGATTCAAACCTTTCACGCGCTCTGTAACCTGATAACATGATACGCTGTCCACTGTAGTGATCGCTGTCCCTTATTTCGAAAAAACAAAAACAAAAAAAAAAAAAAAACCCTGCACATTATTTTGTGCATTGGAACCTCTCAACGAAATTGTCCCCATTTGGGATTCAATCCAATCGTCGCAAAATGGTCCTATTTTTCATTTACTGCTTACCAGAATTTGAACAAGATGGCAGCAGAAACAGTCAAATCGAGGCGTCGTTCAAGATTTTCCATTTTCAGAAAGCGCTCTTGTGCTTGTTCAACATTTTCCCATCATCGGAGGCTCAGCAGATAAGAATGATCGGATGAAAAGGGGCCACCTCACAACATGCACGTACTCACCTGTCTCCCGTACCCTCGCCTCCTGTGTGCCGCAAAAAAAAAAAAAAGGGGGGGGGGGGACAAATAATGACTTTGACTGAAATTGACATTTGCCATAAATGAAATGTTTGGTCTACATCGATGGCGCATCTCTGTTCTGCTGCGTTTTCAAATATGCAGTTACAACGTTGCGATATTTTGGAAAAGATGCCCCGGGCCCGTTTATCACACTGGTATGGGTTAACCCCCCCCCTCACACCTCTACCCCCCTCTCCTTTATCTTATTCAAAGATGAGCAGAAAAAAAACAATGAATGCACATATCAAAGAGAGATGGTAGATTGGAATTCAGGGAAAATTAAAAAAAAAAAAAAACAACAAAAACCGTCGACGCAGCTATTCCTAGATAATCTCCGGGCAGATATTAAACGAGCGCTGCGATTCCGGGAGGGATGATAACTCAAACAAAGTTAATAAAAGTGTCCTCGGTTATCGCGGCGCACATATTGCGCCACATCCTTTTCGACAGGCGGCAATGCGCTTTGTGTTTTGGACTAAAATGAAGCCTGTAAATCTTCAAATCCATCACGGGGGGCTGCTGCGAGCAACAATGCATCTGCAGAGCGCTCATTACAAGTCAATAGGAAACAGCCGGCGGACTGGGGTTTGCGGAAGCTTCCGGGAGCACGGGCGCGCCGTGTCCAACTTGTCACGTCACAAATAACGACTTCACCGGCAGGCCGATATATGACCCGACCGTGGGGGTGGGGGAGTTTTGTCTGGGGAGCTGTAAAGTGTTGTTAGGGGCGGGCCGGCGAGCGGGCTTTGCGCGGGCCCCGCCTCCCAGGCGATGAAAGTGGGCTTTGATGGATGACCTCTTGGCTTTTCTGTGAGCTTCTGCGATACTTGACCAAGCTGATGAGAAACCCTAATGCTTGACATGATTAGGGAGGGGCATGTGTCGATACCAGATATCGGTATCGGGCTGTTAACGCCCTTATTTGAGAGCATTGGGTGTCTGGTGGAGGCTGCCGATACCAAACATCGATACCAAGAAAGCCAAAATTAATCCAACCAGAATTTTTTTGGCGCAGCTGTTTTGCATGATGCGGTAATTAAAAATAAATACATAAATAATAAAATATATATTTTTTTTGTGGGAAAATATTACACATTATATTTATTTATTTATATCACTTTGAGAGAAGTTTCAGTTGTCGAAAGGTCGCATTGTGTTGGATGAGATGTGATGTCATGTGCATCTATGAGGTCAAGTGAGGTGGGGGGTCTAGGATTAATACAATATTGTTGGCCCCCTTGTGGGCTATAAAGCCACCTTGAGCACAGGTCTGGACTAATTTGCGAGATTAAAAAAAAAAAACAACCCCAAAAAAAACACGTCAGCACTTTACCTTCAGCAATTCGATTTCCATCTAGCAGTATTTATCTATCTATCATCTGAGTATGCTCTCCGCCCACCAGCTGTGAAGGCACCGGTAGTGGCAACAGGCTCGAATTCCGATATCATTCCGATATCGACAAAAAACAAAACAAAACAACTCGTGATCAAATATTTGTGGATGGTAGAGGTTGGCCCGGAGATTTGCATTTCTTGTGTCAAGACTTGCTTACGGGGTTCATCGTTCCTGTTATTTACTCAAACAGCAGTTAGCGCTGGCTTCAGACTGTGTACTGTCGGAAATGAAAGACTCTCCACCCCCCCCCCCCTTCTCCCCGCAAGAGTGGTGCTGCAGGCAACGGAGTGAAAAGGTAAGCGATCATCCTGAGATTAACAAGAAGGTGGTCGAGGATTGGAAGGGACTCTCTGTGTGGGAAGACGAAAGAAGCAAATAAATGGGACACATGGAGGGTGAAAGAGAGCAAGAGGGGGGCATGGGGGTGGGGGGAGGGGGAGAAGGTAAATGTACTTGACAGTCCCACAGGCAGCAGCTCTGACTCTCCGCTCAGGGATTGATTGGTTCTGTAATTAGCCTTTTCAAGTGTGCTGCACAACATCAGAGTGACGACTTTATCAAGCTGGCGGGATCTGTGCAGACATGCGAATTGACAAGAGACGCCAGAGGTCGCCTCACTCGGGATGAGCCCGCCGAGGGGAAGCGCCCGGCGTGATTGGATCTGCAACTGCAACACGAGTCGTTACCGGCTGCCTCGCTCGGTACAACATGACATTGTCGTGTATGTTAGGGAGGTTTTTTTTTTTCCCCTGAGAACGGAAACTTGCAAGTGAAACAACCGACACCATGAATATTGCATTATTTGCTGCTCTCAAGACAACGTAACAGGCAAGATAACTTCAGAGATGTGATGCTGATATCGTGATGATTATTAGACATGAAAGACATTTCATCTGTGCTGAATGTTGCACATAGAGCACATTTGACAAAGTTGACTTGAGCTTGAACTTGAACATAGCGCATTGCACGTAGTTTGAGTTACTTACCGCGAATACCGTCCGCGCATCTTGAATATTTACGAGTTCATATCCAAGAAACGCGGCTGGCTGCCTTTGGGAAATGCTTGAGTTATGGGTAATTCCTGGATCTTTTGAAGAAGTGGAATAAAATAGATTCCCTTCTGGCTAATTTCACTTTTGCAGACAGGAACTGCGTTCACATCTGCAAGCATCATAATTATCCAGCTCTTGTCTTTAAAGATTCAATAAAAAAAAATATGTATGTAGACTATGGGTTTGGCAACATATTTCTGGTTTAAAAGCTGAAATACGATTTTGTTGCTGTTTCCTAAATATTTATTCCTATTTGCAGATGGTATATTTATATGGGACCTAATGTAGCAAAGGCAGCGAACATGGACATTTACTCCATATTTCCCTTCCAGGGGGGTCACCATTCAAAGTTTCGAGGTCACCGAAAACAAACCCGACTATGGCTGTTATTCAAAAACTGCAATTTGACAGAAGACAACTGCTATCAACTTTTATGGAGCAATGCAGGCCTATAAAAGTACAATCAATGCGGCAAAGCGGGGTACACCGTCTTTGGCAGCTGGCGGCTTTCAACAACAACATAGAGATGTTTCAAAAAAAAAAAAAACTACACAACCAAAAATGTTGACTTGATGCCAAACTACCAGTCGTGCAAAATTCCGAAAGCGAGAAACAAAGAACATGAAAACAAAGAGACACAGAGTGGAGATGTAAAAATTCAAAACAACGTGAAGATGAAGAGAGAGAGAGAGAGAGAAACGAGTCAGAAGACTGTGGTTTGTGACGAAGAGGGTTCGCTGAGCTCGGCAACGTGTGAGCCGTGACGCTCGGCCGCCACGTTTGGTTTGCTTTCTTCGCTTTCAGCGGCGTTCACGCTTGAGCAGATTTGGACCGCAGAGCTGCGAGCGTCGGGCTTTGGCCCGCTCCGCTCGGCGCTGAGATCAGACTCACGCAGTTTGTCAGCACCCTCCGATTCCTCAGTCACTTGCGGTTTCTTGTTCAACTTGGGCACCTTGCAATTTTTGTCGACTTGACTGTACAGGTTGGCAACAGACCTCTCGATGTCGGCGAGATTCTGGAGGTTTTTAAGGATCCCTTTCAGCTCCCGCTTGCCGGTCTCTGCCCGCGATACCATGGCGGGGGAGTGCAGCTTGCGTTCCGCAACGGGTCGAAGCGAGGACACGGGCGGCAAAGATGTCGGGACGAACTGAACGACCGGGCGGATCTGGTCGATGGAAGGTGACGACGGGGGAGGGAGAGGCGGCGGAGGTGGCGGGACAACCGCTTTGTGAGTTTGAGGAGGAGACACCTGAGAGTCAACATGAGGGGGGGGAGAGGCCTGATTGCTACTGCTCGATTTATGAACGTCAGGGGGGGAGGGTGGAAATGAAGGTGGATCGGGGCTCGGGGAGTTGGAGGGCGAGGGCGGAGACGGGGGACGCTCCGGGACAGGAGGCGGCGGGTTTTCCGGTGGGTCGGGGATGATCTCCACGTGGATCTGACACGGCTGCGCTGTCACGTAATTGGAGATGCAGGAGCTGAACTTCCTGAGGACGGGTGGAGTGGATCTCTGGTTCGGCAGGGACCACGACTCGTCTCCCTGGGTGACGACGATATTTGGGGGTAGGTCCCTGCCAAAGGATGAGGGGTAGTCCATGATTGACAGGAGGGCATCCGAGGACACCTCCAGCACGTGAGTGCCGTCTTGGTCCCTGACAAGTATCGGGGACGGTGAGCCTTGGCTGTTTTGCAGGAGGGCCTGCTGCTCAAACTGCCTGGCTTGCTCGCGAACGGACATTTTGGTTTCGAAGCTCCCACTCAGCGCGTCAATGCCGGAACCTTCCGTTTGTTGCCCGCGTCTCACGGCGGCTTCGAGGATCTGCAGTTCCCAGTCGGACGGGTCCATGAGCGCTTGCCTCCGAGGCGCCTCGTTGGCCTCGGCGTGAATACGAGCTGGCATCGTCCAGGCGCAGCCTGACCATTCGGAATACGGAGCCGAAAAGGAGAAGCCATTTTTGGGAGGGCGTTTCCTTCCCGAGAAGACGTCAGGGCTGCCCAGGTGACCGTTGTCATTGTACACGGGGTTGTGGGTGGTGAGCGGGTTGCGGTCGGAGAGGAAAGTCACGTTGCTCTCCGACTTGGGCAGGTTGACATGCAGCGCTCCGTTGCTGTGGGCCGCAAGGGCGCGACAGGCAAAGGTACTAAGAATCCTTTGGTGGTCGGCCTCCTCAATGACAGACTTTTTAGCCCTGGTCCAGAGAGGGTGGTGCAAAAGAAGAAGGGGGGAAAAAGACTTGAAAACAATTGACAGGGAGGCTTTCAGGAAGGGAAAAGCTGAGACGAAAGGGGCAAGAAAAAATGCTAATGTTTGATTCCAGGGTTACGAGTTATGATGGACTATTTGACTAAACTAAAAGTAGCATCTATGAAAAAAAAAAACATACTGTGAAATTGTGTGAACTTATTATGCCACATTGTAGAAATTGGCAGTTGGCAATTGTAAGATACAGAACAGAGGTACCGTTTATTTAAATATTGATGATAATTAACAATGCCAAAATCTTGTCGATTTTTTTTCTAAAGAAAGTCCCACCCTTGGAATGGATTAACTCTCCTTGCATTATTTCTTATCGGGACCATTCATGTATCAAAAGTTGCCACCCGTCATGGATCATCTGCAACATTCGAGGATCTGCTTCAAAAGCTGCATCATTCTATACTGGAAGAATGCGGTGTCATTGCCCAAAACACTGCGAGATGTGAGGGGAGGACGAGATGAAGCAGAGGCTCGAGGAGAATCCTTTGGATACGTGGGATAAAAGGCTTTCCCTTCAGGTCCACGTTACAAAAAGGTCACGCTAATCAAAAGCATACCTGAAAGCTATCAGCTACAAGGGGAATCGAGGCTCCTGTGATAGGTTTTGTGAATTTTTGATGTGGAGATTACTTACTGCAGTCTGAATCCATAGAGACAGGGGGGGAGGAAAGACATGATGGCAAGGACAGAAAACACAGACAGATGGTAAGACGAGCAAGGCAGAGACTGGATGTGGGTTTCAATACACAAAGGTGTGAGGTACCACAAAGGTGATGTGGCCTCAGGACCACTGGTGACAGTTGACAGAATGCAACGCTTAATACGTCGCTCCGGACCAAAGTGGAGGCATGCGGCGTCAGGCTTTTTCACGTTCTGTGACTGAACAATGGACAGATATGCCACGAGCAAGCCTGCCCACGACCGAGGGGCTTCACAGGTCCAAACATTTGGAGCCCGCGGGAGTCGAGCAAAACCAATCAGAGAGGTTGCAAACCAGCTGAGAAGCAGAACGTCGGAGTAACTTGAAAACAAACCCCCGAAACAACAAACTTGCGTTTTACTGCGCCGGCAAATTGGATGAACCTTCACCACGTACTTTGCTAATATTTTTACCCTCAGAAAACACAATATTGGATCGACCCACACACATCTAATGCGACAACAGCTGTTTTTCATAACTCAAGTCATTCAAGAGATAATAATGCTCAGTTTTGATTGACACTATTGATAAGACTATTGGAGAGGTTGCAGTTTGCGGGGGTGTATCATGTGTGTTTCAAATAGCTAGCGAGATATAGCCAGCTAATGTTTGAAATTGATTTAGCTAGAAAGTTAGTTAGCTATGGCTTAGCTAGCTCGCTGGCTAGCTGGCTAGCCGGCTAGCTAGCTAGATAGCTAGATAGATAGTGTATGTGTTTACTGCTTAACTACGACATTTCTGTCAACAGCCAATAGAAAAATTGACAAAGTCAGTTTCGACCAACACGAGGTAAATGATTGTAGATGGGGCTGACAATCTAAGACATCACTATGAATAGTTTTGAAAGAAAGGGTGAACACGCAATGTGTCACTTTTGTTTTGAGTGAGTGAGATTCCAGGAGGGGGTGGTGATGGTGGTTGTATTTACTACCCAATAGGATGTTGGTTAAAAATAGGGGTCAGGGGTGACTCACATGCTGCCATCCCCGAGCTCTTCGTAAAGGTTGGCCCCCACAGCGCTGGTGGGTGCTGCCTTGCCTCCCGGCGGCAAAGCCATTTGAATCCTGGCGGTTTTGGCGCACTCAGCCTGCCGCCTATTTAAAGAAAGCATCGACAGTTTCCCAGCAAATAAACCTTGTCAGAGCAAACATATTAGATATTAAAAGCATATTAGTGTGTGGGTATTAACCATAATCAGGAAGCTCAGCAGACATTAAGTGGATTCCGCCTTTTAAAATTAATGAGCTTTCAAGCGTGAAAAGAAACTATTTGTTGTAAATGAAACGTTAACCTGCTTACCCGTGAACACTTTATTATGTCACCATAGACATCAATCAGTGTGTGTTCTGTGTACGGTCACATCAAATCCTATTGAAATAGCTTATGAATGATTCACAAAAGGCAAACCTGCACCACTTGATCTTTGCAGCTGCAGTATAAATAACAGAACTTTCAAAAATCGGTAACGGAAATAATTACTTACTCTTTGAACCTGATGGAGGACAATCGGAACGGAGGAGCAAGACAGGGAGGGAGAGAGAGGGAAAAAAAAAGTCATTGGCCATTATTTTTACTCAAATTCAAAAATGGGGGCAGGCATCTGATGTCCACAAATTGTATATAACGACTGACCTGTATGGGGGAAAAAAATCCGAATTGTTTTTCAAGAATATGAGATGTGTTTTAGTTCACGCCATAATATCAAATCAATGAATTCCGTGCCCATATCTACCGTATGTCCCAATGCATGGACAACAATAAACACTCCAAAACCTAGCCGGCTTCCATGAAATCATACCCAAAAAGGCATCCCATCATTTCTTTGTGAACTTGTGTGTATCTGTGACATGACAAAGTGGCACGACGACACACTTTGACGGTCACAACCGAGTGTAGATATTTGTTCCAAATGAGCAGTCATTAATTTGCTTTCCCAAAAGCGCCATCGCGGCGAAGAGGCCAGCAGAGTGCGCAGTCAGCATGTAAAAAAAAAAAAAAAACAACAACAACCAGAGAGCAACAAGGGCTCGATCTGAATGTTGTTCCCATTATTTGTGATCCCGGCAGAAAACTGGCGCGTGTTGTACTCACTGCTTGTACGTAACCATGACGATGAGGATGGCGGGGATGCAGCAGAGAATGATGATGATGGCGAGAGCGAGGAGAGCCCCCTCCGTGTAGCCCACGGCTTGGGCGGCCTTCTTCACGCTTGCCACGATGTCCGGCGAGCGGATCTCCAGGATTCGGCCGCCCTCGCCCAGGTAAGGCTGGAACTCCTTGTTTATTTCCAGAACGTTCCCGTCGAGAAATCTCGATTGAAGCACAAGCGGGTGTTGCAAATAAAACACTTTGCCTTTGACACAGACTCCATCGAAAGAGGATGATACTGTCACCTCCTTTTACACTGTGTTTGTAGAATCATAGTGGCACGTCGGGCTGTTCAGATAAAACTGGATCTGAATGACCTGTTCCCATTTATTCAGACAGGATCCTTATGTACTGTATGTACAAGGGAGGGGGGTGGGGGTGGGTGGATTCGATCTGTCCTCAACTCTCAACCAAGGACCTGTTTTACCCCGATCGGAAGAAAATGTCTTCCTATGTGTTGCTGTGCTAGAATGCAAACGTGGTTCCCCCCCGAAAAAAAGTGTAATCACGTTGTCTCAGACAGATGCCGGGAACACGAGAACATGGCCTCGACTGATACGTTCTCTAAGAAAACAATTGGAATATATTTCTGGTGTATGCGCAAGCCCTTGAGACAATTGGCGGATCTGTTATATGTAGTTGTGAAAGGAAAAAAAAAATGGAAACCAATCTTTTTTGTGGGAAAATAGTGTGGGCATGAAATGTCGCAAATGACAGTCATTGGCAGCGAGGGAAAATCGTTTCGAGAGTGTTGCAAAGCTAACAAAAAAAAAAGGAAAAAGAAATCTTGTACCGGCGCTTGCTTTGAGAGCTATTGAGAAAACAGACCTGAAACGTATGCACCAAGTACAAATCATAAATAGAATAGAAAATAATGTCTTTTCTAAAATAAAAATAAAAAAATCCAATATATTGCTACTCATTCCTCTGTAACTGAAAATTTGGTGTAAAAAAAAAACAAGCCAGAGGAACATAAATTTGTTTAATTTTTGGAGTTAGCTGTTCAGATTGGTTTTTGACATAAGTTCTTTTTTCTTGCCCAATGAAAAATTTTGAAATGAGAGAAAAAAATCCAAAAGAGTCTGAAATCCACCACCGCCATTGAATGGCAACTGTCAGGATTCTATCGTTTAAAAGGGCCTAACAGCAAAACGCCAAGGAGCTCATGAATAGCTGCTGCCCGATGTACTGAAAGAGCCTCAAGCAACCTGAGCTGACTGGAATGGAAATGCAAAAAAAAAAAAAAAAAGGCAAAAATAATCTCAGTGCCTTACTTGAAGAGCTCCTGGCGCGAAATGGCCCTGTTTGTGAGCGGGTCGATGGCGTACACCATCAGGTCCGACTTGCTGTAGTCCTCCAGCTCAAAGCCGTCACCGTGGCGACGCGGCCCGATGGCCTCCACAATCACCTTGGCGCCGGGGATCTGGTCCTGGACGTGACGCTCCAGGATACTGGAAATTGCCATAATGCAATAAAAAAAAGCGGGGGGGGGGGAGGTGAAAAATGCAACAGAGCGATTAGAAAAGACATCAGACACCCATTAGCTTCGGAATCAATTAAGCGTTTCTGGCACGGCCGATCCAGCAAATCTGGCAACGACCGTGCTGTGATTTGGGCCCCGATGATCCTTTTTCGGGCAGGAAGGGAAGGATGCGAGTTGCCTTTGCCAACGCCGATACAACGTCAATATCAGCAGTCGGGCAAAAGCACGACTGTGGCCAACTCATGTCCCCCCCCTCCCCCGGACTCCCTTGGCCCCCTGCGATGTGCCTCTCTAGGTCAAAACATGTATGAGGGAGACACGGTGAGCTATTGAAAATCAGTTAACACCAGTTTGCCTTTCACGGTGCCTCATTAGGCCAAAAAACGGCGAGTCTCACCAGGTGCCAAAGGAGGTTCCGCCGAATGGCTGTCATTAAATAATTTGGACGGGGACAGAAGAGACTGTATCATCCCCCTCGAGTGGGTCATCGAGCAAGGCCTTCGCTCGGCTGATTGATATTTATTTAAGAGCTGGAGAAGAGTTTTAGTTTGGCGAGTCGGGGGTTATGACGAGTCATTTTTCCGATGGCAAATTTATAAGGTGAATTAGGAGCCTCCTTAAAACTAATCTGCCTCATATCCTTGCGGGCGGAGCCGGTGGAGAAAGTGCAATTTGTTTTTTTTGTTTTCTGCCAGGCAAAGCCGTCTATTCAAACAAGGAAAACAATTAACTGGAAGTCACACTGGAGGGCGAGCAAATGTTCTGGAAAATAAAATACTGATTGGATAGAGGGCGGATGTGGCGATGTGATGCATCTGCCGGAACGTGTTCGCCGTCCCTCACGCGCCCTCACGGCGCGGAAACGTACTCCTCATAAAATCAGGACTGGAATGATTTGAATTTTGAAAATGAATGGCATTCGTTTTGTACTAATTTGGTGGTGTTACTGCTGATTAATTGTGGAGTCGTTTATGAACAAAGAACAACGTGACGTCAGCGATGGGGAAACTGAGCTATTTGTACCAACCAAGCCTCTGCCTTCGAAACAGGAGTTCAGAACCCTGAAAGAGAGATTCTCCCATCCCATTTAGAGTGATTGTTAATTTTACTGCGAGAAAGAAGTTTGCCAAATGCCTGTCCCATACTATTGCCTTTGTGGCGCGGTTGAGCGTGCGGTTAATGTGCCCGCCTCACAGACAAAAGGGTCTGGGTTTGAATCCTACTGTGGGCCTTTTCGCGTGGTCTTTCGACCCGTTTCCAAAAACCACGCATATTGGATTAAAAAAAATGAATAAAATTGAAATGAATCTGAATGGCTAGTTGAGTTGCGCGCACACAGTGCACGCAGAAAACGTCTGGGAAATGCGTCCTCACCTTATGAGTTGGTCTTTATTTTCTTCGACCAACGTGGGCGGGACGGTTGACACGATAACTTGCATGTCCAACGCGTTGACCACAGACACCTGCGAGCCCCACAGTCCAGACGAAAGACCCGGGAAATCAGTCGGGAAGAAATTGAAAATATCACGCACCGTCAAATTGCCCACTTGCAATAAATGCCGTCAGGCAATTGGCTGACGACCAGTCCGGGACGTTCCCTGCCGCTCACACAAAGTTAACTAGCATCGTCTGCAGCTTCCCCTGCGACAATTCTAAAGGGAACAAGCGCTGATGGATGGTATTAATGCCATGCAGTAAAAGCATTCTGATGCAACCGAATATATTGAAATATATTGACACAGCAGGTGGAACATCTACAGTTTGAATTGACGTCAATTAAAAAAAAAAAAAAAAAAAAAAGCAGATGCGATCTAAAAATGTTTCATCCTGGATGTTGTCAAGCATAACATGTCCAATCTGTTATGGTGGAATATCCATTCATAAAAAAAGCTTTCAGAGGTTCTCAGTAGATAGTCAGCTTGGTAAGTGAATCGTGTTGCTTAGCGAAGAGTCACCATGTGCTCATTACATATGACAATGTATGCGACCTCTTTTAAAATATAAAAATCAAGAGCAAATATTTTTCTAAATCTCGAAAAAAACAACAAAAAAAAAACAATCGGGCTTCTGTTTTGGGCCTTTCTATTGTTGCAAACAAAACAAGTTCATTAACAACACCGTCCGTTAGACAAAACGTTAGCCTCAAGCTGTCCAACCCCATCGATCACATCAAGTCTATTTCCCGAAAGCGGAGACTCACCACCACGTCAGCGCTGCTGCTCAGACCCTCGCCGTAGTCGTCGGTGGCGATCACCTCAAAGCTGAAGTAAGACCTGCGCATGTTTCGAAACATGATGGCCGACTTGATGACGCCGGTGTACGTCTCGATGACAAAGCTGTCCTGGCCTTCCGCCGTCGGCGGGATGATGAGACGGTACGCCATGGCGCTGAAGTTCCCGGTGTCCTGATCGGTAGCCTTAAAAAAAGAATAATAATCATAAAAAAAAATTGAATTTTTGTTCATTAAATTGTATTTTGCATTCTTTTTACTGGATTTGAATTTTGATTGCAATTTCAATTTGACAACGACAATCTAATTGTCATTGAATTTACTTTTTTGTTCCACCGGCGATTGAGTTGAAATGGAATTTTGTGCTCTGTAATGGGGACATTTCACATGCAATTGTCATGTCATTTGGAAAGGAAGAAAAACTGCCATTTGTTTTGACAATTTGAATTGATTTAATGTAATTCATTTTATTTTTAGTCATAGAAATGACAATTTTAATTGGAATGTTATTTTGATGGCGATGTACAGTATTTTACCCTACGATAATATATTTTTGAATCAAATTACAATTCAACGACAAGAAAATGTAAAATTTGAATTGACTTAATTTTTACATACCGGTACTTTTCAATGTATGTTGCGCAAGGATTGTAATTTAAATGTAAATTTGCAGTGTAAATGATGTGATTTTGAATGTAAAATAAGTTTGAGAGTAATTTCGAATTTTTTAAAAATATATTTAATCCTTTCGGGGACAAAGTTTACTCCAATGGACAGTTTTTCATGTTATGAGGTTACACGGTGCATGAAAGGGTTTCAAACATTTCAAAAGAATTGACAGTTTCATGACTTTGTGGCGATTGGCTGGCAACCAGTTGAGGGTGTGGAGTCAGGAAGCTCTGCCCCCCCCCCCCCCCCCGCAAGTGAAAATGCTCTTAGTCTCTTTCTGGGCACTAACTG
>CAAKHF010007494.1:24912-37231 GCA_901007745.1 Hippocampus kuda
TTTTTTCTATGTGTGAGAGTGGATGTGAATGGTAGTTTGTCTATTTGTGCCCAGTGATTGGCTGGCAACCAATTCAGGGTGTCCCCCGCCTACTGCCCGATGACAGCTGGGATAGGCTCCAGCACCCCCCGCGACCCTAGTGAGGATAAAGCGGTTCGGAAGATGAATGAATGAATAAAAAACATTGCTAATGCTTTGCTAAAACATAAAGAACACTTCTGACCACTTGTCACACAATGTTTGAAATTCTGCCATTTTGGTGGGCGCGGTTGTGTCACATGCCAATCTCATTTGTGACCCACCGACTATTTTTCCACAAACACAAACAGCAAATTCGGCGACGTTTTTGTGGCGTTATTCGATACTTGGATATTGGGAGACTCAATCCAAAAGCAGGAGGTGTCCAGACGGCAAATGAATGGCGCATAGCCACCATTGCTTCACTCAACCTTGCTCTCCAGATGTTGTTTGACAAAGGCGGCTGGAGGAGCCAAGGCGACCAAACGTAACAGCATACATCCACTCCACAAATCAGTTAAAATCACACCCTTCTGTCTCATGCTAAATCCAAATACGGCTTTTGTTACCGTCATGTTATACCATATGCAGTCATTTAAAAACTTGGACAGACACTCCAGAGATCTGCATACGAGCAACTGAACACTAAATTTTCCACAGTACGTCTCATGTCAAACTTTTCAACGATAGTGCACCGTTGAAACGGCAGAATCGGAAAGAGCGCCCGAGATGAGACGACGAGTCGCAAATAAGTCAGCGTAGCGCAATACGGTGTCCGGGCAAGACGACACGATGGGCTGAACACTGCACTCGAGAAAGATGCCGCCACCACCCGCCGCCTCGCTATTTACGGCACCTGTCATTTGTGCGCGGTGAGCGGCAGCAATCAGATCAACTGCGTTTGATTACACACCTCGGCGGCTGAAAGTCGAGCCTCCTCGCCATTAGCCGACTCTCAGTCATCACGGGGGGGGGGGCAGCTTTAGTTATAAATGAGTATTTATTGCTTTTTATTGAGCCGAAAATGAATGTGGCTTGAAGTCGAGAGCCTAATCGATATGAAGCGAGAGAACGTAGCGCGGAGGAACTTTGTTTTCAGAGTAATTCTGCAAGTAATTTTATTCCCCAGTTGGGAACAAGTCTATTTCTGCGGCATTTCCAAGAAAGTCCGCTTGTGACTTTTCCAGTCGATCTCCGTTGGAGCCTGCAGATTGCCACTGTGCCCCCACCCCCGGAGAGCTTGCTGTTTGAAGCCTCGCGATGGAGTTTTTGGTTTCATGAAGTTAAAAACGCAAACGGCTCGATTCATGTTAAAATAGCAACTGTAACGGAACCTGGAAGTGTTGTTGGCCCATTCACGGTTGCAACAAACGTGAACTTTGCCATTGGGCTCCTCATTAAGGAGCAGCAAGCTGTGCAAAGCGTGCCAAAATATCCAATAGTTGGTTAGTGTGCATTTAAAATTTTAGAAAAGGTTCGGTTGACCTGTAAAAGTGAATACACATTTGAGGTTCATCCTGAATTTTCACACGAAAGTCAAACTCCCAACTTTTTTGTTAGCTAGCTGCTCCCCTGACAACATTGTGGCAGTCGAACAGCTGTTATTCCTTCCTTTATAAATGACACCCATAATGCTCGTTATGTTGTTTTATAAGCAACAAGGTGGATGCCTTCACAATAACGGTACACAGGGCGACATAAACATCAGTGCGAAAATTATAATGCAAGCGTTTCCGAGCGGGTAACGGCAAAGCTAATTTTGATCAACGTGTTGACGTCAAAAGAAGAACAAAGCTATAATGTCATTTGGAGAACACTGACTGAATTCAAACCCTCAAATTCAAGTGCAGACAAACAGCAAATAACAGCTAACAGTACAGGATAAACATTTATCGCACTAATATACTTTTAGCCATCTTGTGAATCGTACCCATCCTTGCTAACTGATGCGCTAACATCGTTTTCCATTTCGGGTTTTCGAGCGTGCGTGCGTAGCCGCTGAGCTGCTCATAGCCGACTACTCTCTGCCGTCGAAAGATAACTAGACCACCTAAGCACTTATTCTGGTGTTTTGCTGTTCTTTCATATTAGCTTAGCTGTTAGCATAGTTTGTTAATCTTGTGTTGTTGTTTTTTTTTTTTTTGCTCCGTGTTTGGAATGCTTCGTTTGGTACACCTTGTCCTCCTTTGGTGATAATGAGTCCCCGCCATGGGCGCAGCACATCCTGAACCGGAGAAGCCACTTTTCCATTTGCTGACTGAATGTTTTCTTCAGACCGCAGACACGTATTTGTAAATGACATGTTTCTACTGGATTATATGTTCAGACTGTTATTATACATGGTAGTTGGGGGCCATTTTCTTGGAAATGTTGACAGATTTGTTATGTCCCTCAAGGTACGTTGTAATGAGGTTTGACGGCACTTGCGTTAAGAGAAGTGTGTTTTTTTTTTTGTTTCATTTGTTTTGACTTTGGGGTCCTTGTTTGTATAAAAATATGCCTTGAGTTGAAGGCGCTTACACGCAATCTGTCTTTGACAACGTGACAATTAAATCGTTAGTGGCTGCCACCTGATTGATCGGAGCTAAAAATAGCCGCAGTCAGAGAAGCGCGTTGGGGACGCATCCGAGGAGAGCGTGAGCTCCAATCAAATGTCACGCCGCATTACTTTTCGATTCAAAAATTTTGTACCGGGCTCGGGAGTTCTCCCGCTTGTTGTTTTTGAAGGCGGCAAAACGCAAATTGGCTAAAAGTACGGAGCTTTAACAACGGTCGAGATTAGACGAGCAACCGCCGTGCGGCGGATGCCGGCCGCGTTCCCGGAATCCCTCTGAGGGAGGCGTTCTCATCATTGCGGCAACACAGCATAATCTTTGGTGCAAGGGGTGCTGACCAAATTACACTATCCCCTCCACCCCCATTTCCTATTCTTTGACAGGATATGAGAAGCTGTGTGTGTGTATAGCGAGCAAATCGAAGGTCCTCGGCATGCTGCTGCCGCTGCCAGGGGGAAGCCGAGCTCTTATCACGTCCTGACAAAGTCCTTCTGTTGGAGGGGCTCTAAGCTGCTACAAAATACCAAGAGACCGGTCCAGGTAGAGAGATTTCTGTAAAGATGTTTCATATATAACAAGGGGGGGTAGAAAAACATCTCTTTTGCAGGACAGAAAGTGAGCTGGTATACACTTGAACAGTAGAGTTTTTTTTTAAATCATTCTTATCATGACACATCAACCATCCTAAAGCACAAAAACTTAAGGATTGTGTATTATTCTGTTCAGATATTTTGTCAACAGCAACGCACTGAACCAAAGAGCCAAGAATTTTTTAAAATTAATATGGCCTTGTTGTTGTTGTTGTTTAAATAATTAAAAAAAAAAAAAAACAACGACAATCTTGAAGGCTTCAACTTTGTATTCACAGAATTGTTAAGATTAATTTTGCTGGTCAGAATTCACAGAGTACATTCATTTTTAATTGAATAAAACAAAATTGCGAGCAAAATAGTTTAGATAAAATTATTTTAAGTGGCGGAAAAAACTAATTCAGAAAAATTTGGGCATTCATAGGTCAAGCTAGCACAAATTTGGATTGTTTTGAAATGAAATCAAATTGAGTTGTTTGTGCGACAGGCGGCGCCTTGGGAGTTTCATCCAGTCTGTTGCATCTGGTGGGGCACTTGCCAGCATGCCCCTAATCCCTCATTACTAAGCACCACTGCAATTCCAACAGCAGCCTTGGCTCTGCAATGTGGCTCTGCAAGACCCTAAGTCACGTTTTATTCCTTTTACATTGAAATAAGTAAAAAATAAAAACTAAAAATAGCAATAAACCACGCACACATGCACGCACGCACACACACACACACACACACACACACACACACACACACACGTAAGACATGTCTACAAGCGGCGGCAGAGAGTCCTGGTGTCAACACGACACACCGAGAAAAGCGCGGGTGGCACACAGGTGTCAGCCAAGCGCGCCCGCCTCGGGCCCAATGGCTGCGTGACGCTTACGAGACGAGGCAGAGGCGTACAAACTTCGCCGCGCGCAACGGGGGAGGGTTGGAGAGGGGAAGCGTTTTACTGTGTCGAGCCTCTCTGCTCCATATCGTCGTGAACGTGCACACATATGGCCTTGCTAACGCGATCCGACGCGGTGAAGTAATTACCGTAAGAAGCGGCTGATCTGAATGACTCTTCAGCCGGATAACGTATGAAAGGGTTTGTTGTTATGGCAAACTCGGTACAGCGTCAGCACGTTTGCTCGGAGACCGACGCGCTGACTTCTGCTGTTGAGAGAATTTTCAGCTCAAGCAATCAAAACTGACGGCAGCTCGGGAAGGAGGAGAGGGATGACTACATCGTTGCGATTTCTGCAACAATGCCTTTTTATAGGGAGAAACATAAAAACAAATGACAGGCACTCAATATGGCGGCGCCTTGGGAGTTTCATCCAGTCTGTGACCATGCTCGTCGCGCACGGATATCAAAATCCAACAACAGGCTGCTTCAAATGTGGTTTTAATAAGAAAACCCGCACCCCATGATATTGTACTTTTATACAACCACGGTAATGACATATTTCAATAGAATGTAAAGGACTTAAGCAAACTTAACTTAAACTTAAGCACATTTTGTTCCTTTTTAACCAGATGGGGGCAGTATAATAGACTTTTCGATATACATGGAAACAGTCCCAGCTACTCAGTAAGTCGCCGTAACGTTAATTGTTCTTTGCAGAGGATAAAGAATGCCTGCGAGTGTTTTTTTTTCATTGCATATGAATATCTTTTTGCTATGCTATTCAGTAGCCCTTCTATTGCATTTGCCGTTTTGTGTTAGCATTAAGCTATGGCAAACTCATGTGGTTTTAAATGCACATGATGTCATTCTCTGTTTTCATTTAGTTTGACAGGAAAAAAGGAGTGGCTCTTCATTATCTGCCAAACCGCCGCTTGGGTGAAGTTGAGTTGAGTGTGAGTATCTTAACTTTTTGCGCACGAGACAAAGCAATAAGATAAATAAATAACACAAATGAGGGCCTGGAGGATGAAAAACTCCAAGGCGCCTCCATATCAGCAGTATGTTCCATCTGGCCCGCGATGATGGTCAGGGCAAAATTGTTTCAGCCATATTCGACCATAAAAACAAATTGCTAGCGATTTGAACACATTAAAGCGTTTCATAACCAGCATCTCCAGTGCGGATGATGCATTTTCTTTACTTTTTTTTGTTTTTGTCGAGTTATTAGATCACCATTGACTCTGAACCGCTTTCAGGCTTCTTCATTCATTCACCACAAGAATACCAATAAACAACGGAGAATCTGCTGTAATATACCTCCTGCCAGTAAGCAGTACATGCCGCCTTTTTCGATATCGAGTATCCACGTAATAGAATCTGCTTCTACCGGAGTGTCGTTGAGCCAGAATCGCATAATTGTGTGCTAATGAGCCACAACTGACAATGGTCAAAATATTACAAGCTATGCACGTTCAGTCTACTAGTACAACCAAGTTGTTCTACCAGAACATTGAATTGCCTTACTAGTGAAGACAAATGAGTCTTGCTTAGTAGGTGGGCCTTACGATCGATATCAAAGAAAACAAATAAATGCTCAAATGGCTTTTCATGCAACTCCGGTAAATCCCTCCCCCCCCACTCTACCAGTTTCTACACCTCCTGCACCTCAATTAGCACAGTGACCTTTAAAAAAAAAAATGTTGTAGTGTTGGCGTTAATAAAATATTCCACTCAATTACAAAGCAATTTCGGATGGCTGGAGGGCAAATGGTAGAGTGACACAAAGGGTCCCAGATGGCAGGACGAGTGGGACCATGATTGATAGCTGGAAATAGCCAAACCAAACAAGCAGCACCCAAGGTTTGGGATTAAAAACATTTTTTTGTATGATATTAGTTACGTCTCTACAGTGCCCGCATATTCATCACGTGACGCTTTTTTTTTCGATTTGCCTACAGAATCAGAATCAGAAAGGAACATCCGACATAGCAATTTTAAATCCGTCCAGTTGTTGACAGACGTTCATGCACCCTGTCACCTGATAAGCCGTCCACTGTAGTGACCGCTGTCCCTGAAAGGGTTAATGAAGACAAAGGGCGAGAGCGATCCAGACAAATTTGAAGAGAGTCGGACCGCTTTATAAATGAGTTCACTTGCTTTATAAAGTTGACAATCTTAAATCATTGTGATGTGAAAGCCAAAAGAAGAAGAAGAAGAAAAAGTACGGCCACCACAAACATTTTGCAGTTGAATATCAAGCAGCTCTCTCAATAAAGTGCTCGCAAGAGAAAGAAACAAATAAAAATTGTTTATATAACCAAAAGTCACCTTTTCTCCAAGCAGATGCTTTCAAGCAAAGATTTGGTGTCTCCAACAGCTGAAGTATACAAATGAGGCATAATATCGCAATACTGATTGCGATATTATGAGAAATGATGATAAAATTGTACATGTCGAGGGGGAAAAAAATAATACAAGCAGCAAAAAAAAAAAAAAAAATCAATAAAAAAAATGATTAAAAATTAATTTTAAAAAATCCTAAGTAGGAAAATGTTACTTAGCTGTCCAGCTGATTAAAATATAATATGAGCTACTCAAAGTGCGTTTCTGATTCCACACGAAGGTTACGTCTTAAGTCTGGCGAGGTAGATTCCTGCCCACATCCGTAAATTCACTCCCGCCGACCAAATACATCAAAAGAATGAGAATAATGAACAGCGTTATAAGGAAATGTAAATGTAATCTTGTATGGAAATGTGGGAGTTCGGAAATGAATAATGGAGGAAGGGTGGATAAAACCATTTGGGGATATTATTCCACAATTTTCTCTTTATCGCGTGAATTATCGTTACTTATTATATTTAAAATATTAACCGCCTCTTTGGGTCGGTAAAATGGAGATAAACTTCCACCAAACTTGGGATGACTTCTCGTCGTGAACTATGGTAGCAGAGGGGAAATGAGCTCTGCTGTGCTGTCATAATTCTGGCGATGCATTTTTTATTACACAATTTAGAATAATTCACGACTTCTCCCTTTTTCGCTGATTTTTATTATGATGAATATTAGTGAGGAGGGGGAAGAAAAAAAGGATGCAATTTTGCTGCATGTGCTTTAAAAGCTACACGTCGGGCCTTTTAAGGGGACATAATACAGGAAATGGACTTTTATGTTGCATGTATATGAAAAGTTGGGGGTTCCGGAACGTGTAAATCTTAAATCTGTCAATTTATGAAAATGTTTCTGCGAACGGCAGCACGTTGGACACTCGGTGCTTAGCACACCTGCCTCACAGTTCAGGTTGAATGTGAGGCGACATCCAAATTAGGCGTCCGTGTGCCACAAACACACTTTTTTTTTTTGGTTTGTTTTTTTGCACACGCCAAAAGAGTAGCAAAGAAAAACATGGGGGAAAAACTGACGAAAACAAAAAAATCATAACAATGAAAAATGTATAAGGACATAAACATGTGATGTACTCATACATTATTCAAGGAGTAAAAAGTAATCCAGCTATCTGCAGCTTTGTGGAAGACACATTTATGACTTTTCACAAATCGTTTTTTAAGGCCGCATCGATCAAATTTAACAGCTCTCATTCACTAATGCGGCCACGAGGCTGTAAAACACGTTTCACACATTTTTGTTTTACGGTGATTGCGGACTAATTACAAAGTTTTCAAAAAGTTGTTTATTGGGTCTGACATTTTCAAGACTCTTGAACAACGGATTTAATGTTCGAGGGTCATTTTTAAGGATAATTAGGGCTGCACTTGTGGTAAAATCAAATTCAATACTTTTTAAGTACCTGCAGACAGCCTGGGAATGCGGACGAGTAATGAGCCAGAATTGAGAAATATGTTGTTTTTTTTTTTTTTTTAATGAGCCGTCGCTTGGAATATTTTTTTTTTTTTTAGCTTTGTGCTGTGAGTCAAACTTTTACCTATGAGTGAGCTACATGTACGCCGCTGCTCGAGGAAAGCGGGGAAAGAAAAGGAGAGTGACAGTCACGAGACACTTTCAGCACTTATTTATTATTATTGTTGTTATTATTATTATTATTGATGAATTTAAGTTATCAAGAACATAAGAAATAACAGGGGTATGGGATTTTTGAAGCTAGGTAACACTTTGTCGACAGCAAGGGGTGTGCAGATTTGTCTAGCTGCACACTCGAAAAATAGGGACTGTATTACCAGCTTGAAAAATCTTTCTCCTTGCTCCATTGTTTTTTTTTTTTTTTTTTTGTGGTATGTTATGGACATGTGTGTTGTCAATGTGCTGTGCAAGCTGTAAATATTAGCGATCCCATTTTGCACCCTGCATTTTACTCATCGTTAGCGATTCATTTTGTTGGATGCACAATATGTGCGTTAGTGATCACCGTGTGAATATATCCATCCATCCATTTTTCGATACGCTTATCCTCACAAAGGTCGCAGGGGGTGCTGAAGCCTATCCCAGCTGTCTTCGGGCAGTAGGCGGGGGGGGGACACCCCGAACCGGTTGTCAGCCAATCGCAGGGCACACAGAGACGAACAACCAGCCGCACTCACAATCACACCGAGGGACAATTAAGAGTGTTCAATCAGCCTGCCATGTATGTTTTTGGAATGTGGGAGGAAACCGGAGTACCCGCAGAAAACACACACGGGCCCTGGGAGAACATGCAAACGCCACACAGGGAGGCTGGAAGCCGGGATCGAACCCACGACCTATGCACTGTGAGGTCGACGCGCTAACGACGTGATCACCGGGCCACCCGCGTGATTATAAGCTCTTGTATTTTATTTT
Source organism: Hippocampus kuda (assembly GCA_901007745.1). Taxonomy (NCBI): domain Eukaryota; kingdom Metazoa; phylum Chordata; class Actinopteri; order Syngnathiformes; family Syngnathidae; genus Hippocampus; species Hippocampus kuda. The sequence goes on from CAAKHF010007494.1 coordinate 33,756, forward strand.
TGTTTTGTCATTTTGATAGTGAAGGTCATTCCATTTTCTTCATGTGGTACAACATTTAATTGTAATGAATTCTTGTTAAGATGAATTATTAATCCTACTGATAAGAAAACCTTTTTGAGTTTTCCTTTACTCCATCGATAAAGAGATGGCAATAAACGTCACCCAGACGAATCCGTAATTTTCTTCCAAAAGAAGAAGACAAAAACTAAAATGGCTGCCAAAAATCAAGACTGCTGTGCAGCTCTCGTTGTGCATGTTGCCTCCCCACCCCCGCCCGCCCGCGCCTCCCTTCACAACATCAATATCAATATCATCATCATTATTATTAACCACCGGGTCAGCCTGACACACCGCAGGAGCGGCCTGGACGGCGATGCACCGTGACATCACGCAAACAGACACAGCGGCCTGCATGTTTTATAGCGGCCGACTAAATCATTTGGCACCTGGAGGACTCGCCCGCAGGGAGACATTATTCTCCCTCTAACAAGCTGAATCTCGCCGGAGGTGCCGCTGACATAAATTGGGCGCTCTTTTGGTAACAAAAGCCCACAAATCCCACCGATGCATTTTTATTGAAATCCATTTTTAAAAAGGAATGTTTTCTATGTCGCTTTTGTTGAAAAAATAAAAAAGTGTTCAGTCTAAAAAAGAAAATCAGAAAGTGTGCACATTTGAGCGGCAGAAATTGGGAGGATTTTGACTTCATAAAATGATGCAAGTGGCTTTCACAGAATTTATGTGTTCGGTGTTGCCAGTGGGCATTTAATTATCTGCCTCGTACGCTTTACTGTCATTGTGTTTTAAGGCCGCCGAGGTTTGACAGTTTTATTTTGTTATTTGGCCTCCACAGAGAAGATGCAAGAAAAATGGTAATTTGCTCATAAAAGTTGGTTGACTCCCGCAAAATAATGCACCCCCTCGTTTCTTAAATGATGGCCACGGCCCCGTTGTCACATATGGCTCGTGTCAAACTGAAGAAATTAAAAAGAACTGCTTGTAAATTGGGTTGAAAGAATGGCTCGGATGTAAAAGAATCGCGTCTCTGGAGAGCCCGCCCATGCATCAAGTGTGAAATTAAACAGGCAAATAAATCCGTGGTTATCTTCCCATTTTTCAAAAAAAAAAAAAAAAAAAAATTGTCTTTGAACAATCGGTCGTGCACTTCCACCCTGCTAAATTAAATTTAATGGTTCATTTTAAGCCATCTGCTGAAAGTGGCCCGTGATGGCTTTGCAAAGGCGTCATTCATTTGCAGTCTGGACGCACAGCGGTGACTCAGGACCGGATGCACAAAGAAGGAACTGCGGCCGCTGATAGCGTCTGTAATTGCGCCACCTTAATGTCCTATTCACAAAGGATGGAGATTTTTTTTGGGGGGGGGCAGAGGGGGGAAATATAGTCGCAAGACGGGTCCGTAAGTCACTAAATTGGCAACACTCAGTAGCCCCCGGGCTTTGTCGCAATGCTTCTCACTCGACCCCCCTGGTCGTCATGGCAACAAAAGCTATCCTCAGCACCCGCAAAACAACAAATTTCTAGTGAAATGACACTGGTGGATGATAAGTGAGTGTTCTATATCCTTTGTATATTTTCGCAATGGAATATCGGAGATCTTTTAGGAAGACACCTGGGGACGCTTTAAGATGGTAAAAAAAAAAAAGTGTGTCGTATGGTTCTTTGAAAGCATTTTTACAAACTAAACAGCTGCAAGACAATAATTGTTAAAAAAAAATCAGGAAAACTGTGGAGGGGCAAAGGCCAAGCAGGTATTCTAATTTTACAAATTTATTGAAAAAATTTAAACATAGTTTCATCAGAATTATAAGACGCAATGACATAATCAAGTATCAGTATTTGATATCGGTGTACGTGGGATATTTAAGTGGAAGCACAACTCTGACCAGGTCTGAAAGCAAATTGCCATCTAAATCGTGATAGAAATTTGCGGAATGTTACTATAAATTTTGATTAAATCATGACACGGGCATCGATCGTCACGCTTGTCTTGCGGTGTTGAGGCTGGCCTCATAAAAGTTTAGTATCGGCAGGACGACGTTGTTCACTCCCTACTTGGTGGGAGTGCCGTGTACTCCATCAGTAAGCCGGGAGAAAAAAAAACAGGCTGAACGGTCGTAACTTTGACAGGCAGTTTAAAAATGGCTTTTGGGGCCTTTCAAAAGCATTTTGGCCTCCAACATGTTCAATAATTTGGAAAATTTTCCAAACCTCCAAAAACAATGGGGTTTTTTTTCTTTTTTTTAATGGCTTGTGCCATCGTGGACGCTGTTGTTTTTTTCCCCCTCTGGAGAACAGTTTTATTATTATACAGTAAATAATTCTCGCGGAAAAACATAAAAAGAAATAAATATACAGATAAGTTACAGTGGGAGCCTCCCCAAAGTTGACATCCTCCTGCCGTCCAAAACGTTCAACCAACAATTACTTTATAATCCAGGAGAAATAACGCAACTGCAACCACGTCATTCGCAGTGGTGATTAACAATGATGATGAGGTTTGCAACCAGATTCCAACGCCGCGCCACGAGATGGAATGAGGTAATGCTCTGAAAAGTCAATCCTGCCAATGAACTCAAAAGAGGAGATTAAAAAAAATCAATCACTCATCGCCTCCCCGCGGGCCGCGTGGATGTCGATCAACACGGTTGATAGCGCGACAGACGGCTTAATAAGACAATGGCGGTGTGGGAGTTTGCTCGCTGAGAGGAAAGGAGCGGCCAAAAAGTAAAAATGCGGCACGATATGATGAGTAAATGTCATCGTTGCACTAAACCCTTTCAGGGACAGCGGGAACTACAGTGGACAGCTTGTCATGTTATCAGGTTACGGGGTCAATGAAAGCGTTAAGATGGCGGGCTTGATGCCACACATACACATGGACGAAATTATTAGTGTACTCGATCAGTGGTCACAGAAATAACTCCATCCCTCCATCCATTTTCTGAACTGCTTTATCCTCACAAGGGTCGCGGGGCATGATGGAGCCTATCCCAGCTGTCTATGGGCAGTAGGCAGGGCCACCCTGAACCGGTCGGCAGCCAATCGCAGGGCACACAGAGACGAACAACCCATCTGCGATCACACTCACAGTTTTGGAGTGTTCCATTAACCTGCCATGCATGATTTTGGAATATGGGAGGAAACCAGAGTACCCAGAGAAAACCCACGCAGGCACGGGGAGAACATGCAAACTCCACACAGGGAGGCCGGAGCTGGAATCGAACCCGGTACCTCTGCACTGTGAGGTCGCCAGAAACAAATATTGACCAATGACAATTAGATATTGCTTTTGAATTGCGGTTCAACACAGGGTTTGTTTTTTTTCAACAAATTGGAAACAGACCTGGACAAAACTGATCACACCCCTAGAAAAAATTTGTAAAAAAAAACAAACAAAAAAATGTTCGATCAAGGTGTACGTTCGCATCATGGGTGTCTTCAAAGTCGTAATCGGT
>CAAKHF010007494.1:37251-49583 GCA_901007745.1 Hippocampus kuda
TCAAATGGTGACAAGTAGTCACTGTTCTGTTTTATGACGCGGTGCGGACTACACCAAAACGTGGAAGTGAACGAGAAAGGAGATAAGAAGGAATATTATTGACAAGAACATTAAAGGTGCCAGTAGGAGTAGTAGGGTAGTGGTAGTGCTTCTGTTGGATGATAATGAATGTGATTATTGTTCTAATTACAGATTTTAAAAAGATGTATTGATCCTCTTGGTTTCACGCTGAGGACATTGTTCTATTTGTATGAGTGCATTTGTACAGGCAAACCAATTTGAGCCATTTATCCCAAACAAGCCCCTTTATCCCCTAAAAAAATTTGACATAACAGCTATACATTCCACTTTATCGCACTCTCTTTTACGAGCTGCTTACATCAACAGCCCACGCTGCGATGATCTCAAAAGCTCCGCAACAAATGGCAGGTGTGCCGCTACAGCATAAACAGCGGTCGGAGGCATTTATTGTAGCTAACAACGACTAGGAGGCCCTCATTTCCCTCTGACAGATGGACGAGAGCGACCATAAAGCCCGGGCAGAAATCATTAAGCCGGCCAAAACCCAGCAGAGCCGTTTTGATTGTGTGCCCCCCCCCCCCACCAACACCCCCCGAGCTGCAGGCATAACTTACCCGATTGCTCATATAACTTACTGCCTGCGTGGTGACAGACATGAGCGACATTTACGCCGTGATTTGTGATCGCGGCTGGTTCTCTGCGGGGGGGTGGGGGGGGGGTGATCGCCCGGCTGAGGGATGAGCCGGCTCTCGGTTCAAAAGAGCGAGCAGATTGGACACCCTCAGCAGGAGAGACGGCGGTCGGGCAGGAGAAAAGCTCCAGCACCTGGCCTTTAACGCTTTTCACGGCTCATCATTTGCAGTCGCGGCCAGCTGCTTGCGGCCGCTCGGCACCGTTTTGAAGCCGACGGCGGCCCCCCCGCGGACAAGCGAGCTTCCGGTCCCGACCTTCTTTGAGGGTCGGGCGACCGGAGCTTTTTCAAAGTGTCGATCAATGACCCGGCCAGCTGTGCATTGTGCTGCTGTGCGTTGTTCCATCGATGGATGAATAAAACTGAGCGGCGTCGGGGAAATGGAGCTGGCGTTGGGATTTATAGACGCCGTCGGTGGCAGCAACTCCAGTAGCGCAAATGTGAACCACAAACTTCTCCCGCTTTCATCGATTAAAAGAAAATAATGTGTTATTTGCGAAGTCGAGTGAAATGAGCAGTTTTGCATCGCAGCTCGCTAGGCCAAAATTTGCCTTAAGAAGTCGCTCGTTCGCCACTAGGCAGTCTTGCCATCTTCTTTGTGAGACTCTTTAACATCATTTAGAAACTTGATGACATGATAAGCTGTCCACTGTAGTAACCGCTGTCCCTGAAAGGGTTCATGTACCGTATTGGCCCGAATATAAAACGGTATTTTTTTGCATTGAAATAAGACTGAAAAAGTGGGGGTCGTCTTATATTCGGGGTCTAAACATCTACCCATTCACGACGCTAGATGGCGCCAGATATCAATGAAGCGAATGCTGAACTTGACTCCCCAGGCCGAAGTGAACCCCTGCCACGAAGAATAAAAATAAAAATAGCGGTAGCACGAAGAAGAAAAATAAAAAATAGCGGTAAGAAGGAAAAGACAAGAAAATAATCGAAGAGATAACAGAAAATGGAGAAACGTAGTGACAATCTGGAGAAAAGTGGGTCAAAGATCAGCCAGCTTAACCTGGCAGCTGAGAAGTTATGATGTAATTTACAATTCAAAAACCAGAAGCCATTCATTTACGAATGTGATTGCACTTTAGATTTGAATGAGGCAAAAATAACATGCTTTTTCTCTCAAATATATTGTTATAATTATTTGTTCAGATGTACTGTAATTATTTTCTGTATAAAAATTAATTTGGTGTTCAAAAAGTCTTTTTTCAAACTTGAGTCTTGAAAAAAGAGGGGGTCGTCTTATATTCGGGCCAATACGGTAATTTCGGAGGGGATGGGGTGGGGTGGGGGGTGTAACTGTTGATACAAACCCAACCAAAGTCGCATTTCAGTTCAGGTAATCTCGCATTCTACTACCTGGATGTTCCCTGGATATTGTTTGTTTATAGACACATTATGAACTGGTCTATCGTAATTGAATGAGAGCCAACGCAAAAATCATCGGCGAAGCTAATCATGCTTGTGATGAACACAGTCTGTCTCGGGGTATAAAGTATCTCCCCCAAGGAGGTCACCGCGTCACGTTGGTAATGTAGGTCAAACGTAGAATGAATTTTCAAACAGCGCCGTTCCCAGCTGACTCCAGCTGTCACTTGAAAGTGGCTCTGGATCTTTGCCCGCCTCTGTGTTATTGTGGAAGTGCCCCGACATGTAACGATATAATATCTAATACTTTTTTTTTTTTTTTTTTACCTTCTGCCTTTCCTATGAATGGAAAAAGCGATTAACTGCAGTGATGCTTGTCAAGCGCTGACTTCGGAGATGCACGTCAGCGGCAAGCATCCACAGCCGAGCATTTTATAGTCAAGGCAGATGGTGGGGGAGGTACAGCACTCATTCGATCATGCGGGTGTAACCTCATGTTGGGACCGGTAACCGTACAGAAAAACCACAAAAGAAAACCGGATGGGCATACTTGCGCACAGACGCTCGCAACTCCGTCATTGTGTCGACAGCTGTGTCATGCCTCAGCCTGCCTATCCGAGAATTAATAACACGTCAAATTCAGTTACGGCGGCTCGTCTGCCTACGCTGAGTGACACGCCAGCTCGAAAATCAATCCACTTAAAACGAGCTCTTCCATTAAGCCCCGCCGGAGCCAACTTTGCCGTCAGTCCTCCGGTGCCTCAGCCGAATGGGAATCACCTCAGACAGGTGCCGACTGCAAGTATGCGACGCGCGGCACATTACGCGGCACCGGCACATAACGAGCGAGTGCTTCAAAGCCGCTTCAGATGGAGTGTTAATAATCTATGCGGAGATTAATTATAAATCACCGTGCGGACTCCTCCTGAGTCACTGCAACATCAGCCTTTTGTCGGACCGCGCTTGGACGCGCGCCGCCTCGCGTGGCAGCCCGTCAGCATCCCAGAGAAACAAAGAGAAGTTTTGACCTTTCTGACAGTTATAGTGTGTCGAGGCTTAAGCCTGCCAAAAAAGGCTCTTTATAATAATATTGATCAATAAAATCTGAGAGAGCAAGTCAGTTCTCACTGTTCTTTTATGTGCCATGGACCAGTTTATTGTGAAATGGAACAAGGACCATTTTCAGACTGGTGTATTGGAAGGGACGGGCCAATTCCTGACCACCCACGTTTAGCAGCCTTGGACTTCTTTCTATGGGGCTATATTAAAGATAATGGATATTGAACAGGCGGCCCGGTGGTTCAGTGGTTAGCGCGTCGACCTCACAGTGCAGGGGTAGCGGGTTCAATTCCAGCTCCGGCCTCCCTGTGTGGAGTTTGCATATTCACCTGCGTGGCTTTTCTCCGGGTATTCCGGTTTCCTACCCCCATTCCAAAAACATGCATGGCAGGCTGATTGAACTCTTTGAATTGTCCCTTAGGTGTGAGCATGAGCGCGGATGGCTGTTCGTCTCTGTGTGCCCTGCGATTGGCTGGCAACCGGTTCAGGGTGTCCCCAGCCTACTGCCCGAAAACAGCTGGGATAGGCTCCAGCGCCCCCCGCCACCCTTGTGAGGATAAAGCGGATCGGAAAATGGATGGATGGATGGATGGATATTGAACAATGGTACAGGACAGAACTCACTCGGAGAAAAAGACTTCATTCATGAGGCTGCGCGAGAGCAAACATGGCAGGAAACCGAGTGCCGTCTTGATATGCTTCATGCGACACACGGTGTTCATGTAGAGGTGATTCAAATGAGATTTAAAAAAAAAAAATCACCAAGCATTGATTACAATAAATTCCTCAAATTCAAAAGAGACATTTATGAACAACCTAAATAGCAAGCAGCTGTTCACCGCAAAGGGGGGCTGGGGAGATGCTCAGCAAAATTCACTCCATACTGGAAAATTAATTAAGAGAGCATGACAATGACACATGAGCAGAATGTCGGACAAAGTCGTCGACGCACATTATTAATCCCAAATGAGGGAACGCATGGCGATAAATATTTGATCGAGCAGGTGATTCTGATTTTGAGCACGTCGAACTATCATAACAAATGCGCACCCACCTGTACTCCTCCTGCGTGAAGATGGGAATGCGCGAGGGCTGAAGGACGGTGATCTCCACCAAAGTGCTATTCGTCTTCACCGGCTCGCCGTCGTCAAAGGCGATGACAAACAACTGCACGCACGCACGCACGCACGCACACACACAGTGGCCAGATATTACACGCTGTTTGCAACAGCCACCATCATTCGTTTTACAAGCACATGAAGGAGTGGGAACATTTTTGTCGCAGCGCAGTGTCTGAGTTGTAATGAGCCAGCGTCTCATTACAACCAAGTGTCATGAGAGTGTCTGCTTCTCTCTTTAAAAAAAATAAATAAATAAAATCTTTAAAAATAACAAATAAACAGGACAAGTCACCTTGTGATGATGGCCTGATATAACACGCTGCGAGTGTTCAATCCCTGCTTGTAGACGCCAGGATAAAATGATCTCATCCAATAAACAGGTAGCGCTGGTCCAAATACTTGATCGGATCATCACTATGTAGCAGTGACGTGCGTTCATGGTGAGGTTCGGGGCTTGTGACCCGCTAATAGCCACATTTACAAAGTGCTGGCCGGATGTGCCATGAACCACAAATAATGATAACCTACATCCGAATTTTTTTGTTCGTCTTTCAGCATGGAAAAAAAAAATAATGGCAGTGGATGGCAACACACAAAAGGTTTTCATTGTAGCGGTTGCTGCCCAACTGTGACATTAAGATTAAACATTTGAACTCTAGTAACCGCTGTCCCGGAAAGGGTTAAAGAGCCTGACATTAAAAAATGGTCAACTTGCCGACTGACTGCAAATGTGCTAACTGATTGCAAAAAAAAACAAAAAAACACTTTTTTTCCGACATCTCAGTAGTGTAACTGGCAAGTTGGGGAAAATATTTTTTCTCGACAAGGGTAATAGTTTTCAACGTGGTGGTCTGTGGACCAAGTTGCAGTCCACAAGGAAGCCGAAATGATCCCTGACAGGTTGGATTTTTCTGGATTTTGTTCTCCCTTTGGATATTTTCTATCCACTTCTCACTGCAAAGTTAGTGCGGGTTCTGGCTGTCGACAGAAATTACCTTTGGAGACTGTATTTGGAGAGAAGTTGGTCTGCATTGTCATGGTCTTTCTTCGCGACAATGGCAACACATTTCGATCACAATAACGTCACTTCATCTGTCCATCCATCAGTCTTGTAATCTACTGTACCATCCCTCCATCCGTCGCTCCAAAAGTATAAATGCTGCAGCCTCAACTCACTTTAAAGGTAAGGCTGGGCTCCTCATTGAGGTTGACCTTGGTGACAATCCTTCCGGTCACTTCTTCCACATCAAAGATGCTACCGCTATACGGCGACTTGTCTTGGTCTACTCTGTAGCGCACAAAACTGGCTGGAGTGCCCTGAAACGCACAAAAATCAGAAAAGGAGATTATGGCAGGTCACAAAATGTTGCCGGAGCCTTCGAAAACAAAGCAACTGTTGGACCACACAGGTAGAACACAAAAAGTTACTGGAGCCCTCGAAAACAAAGCAACTGTTGGGCCACACAGGTAGAACACAGGTTCCACCAAAATTGGATCTTCAGAATGTTAAATAAGAGAAAAGGTGGTCTTCATTTTATCTTTGTACAGTGGAACCTCTAGTTCAATTAGTTTAAATTCGGAATTTGACCCCAAAATATATAAACGGCAAATTCTGAGGTCAAACCACTGTTGATAACTGCCAGAGAAGATCTAATAGAACTTATTGTGACATGAGAAAAGGAGGTACGTGTTCTGGCTGTTCAGTACAAAAATATGAACAGATTATTTCCAAATTTTGAGACACTTTTGCTGAATATTCTTAAAAAAATAATAATAATCATAAATAAATAAACGAAGACACGGAATGATGAATTGTATAAAGGTTTCCCCATCTCATTGCTCTTAAACGTCAGCCCTTGATTGCATTGCCTTGTATAAATCAAATGTTATTGATGAATTCAGAGTTCTTGGGTTCAATGTTATTGAAAAAGTGGGAAACGATTTTTTATTACCGATAAATTCATCCCTACAGTCTCCATAATAAATCACTCGCATTAATAATTAGTCGGCGCCGAGCGTTAACGGTGACACTTGGATTAAGATTAAACACACTTCCTGATTGCAGATCATCTTTATAGTTTTCCGTAGACTACTTTCCTGCGTAAGGACAGAACTGATCTTTTAATAATGGACTTCCTCCCACCCACCACCCCCCTTTCAATAAGATCTGTTGCCTAGAGGAATGGCCAGCCTGGAGACGACATTGACAACAGATAAAGCATGACCATGTCCCCGAGGGGGCTCTTTTTACACACTTGTTTTTATGGGGATAGGAAACCTTCTCAAGGGGGATTTGCAGGACAATCGAAAAGATTGTCAGAGTGGATCAACAATAAAACTCAAGAATAATGTTTGCACTGTCTCGTATAACCATCATAATGGCCGCCGCTTTGGTCAAATTAGCATTATGTACACATGATATACCGGCCTGAGTAAGCTCATCAACTCAATATTTTATTGTTTGCTTTCTGATTACATGTCATCAATAAATAATAAAAATCATTGGCTTCAGCATGCGTATTAGCTCACGGAATCCATGTTGCAGAGTCAGACCAGTTGCTGGAGTGCTCATCTTAGTATAGTCAAAAGCATCACTGTAATTTCCATTACATTACAGTTAGTCATTTAATTTTTTCGGCTAACACTACTAAAAACAAAATACTAGAAATGCCTCTAAATCGGCCAAATATTTTGCTGGTATTTGTCCGTTAATTTGTCATGAGTTCATTGTAAAATGGTTGGTTAGCAGACAGAAAAGAGGCGAGCGAAGATCAGTGGAAGAACATTTCAAATTTTTGAATTAACATTTACAATTCAGTACATTTTTCCATTTATAGTACGGCTACGCTGCAAAAAATGTTTTATATAAAACATATCTTTAACAGTTTGTAAGTACCACTTCAACAAGTTGTAATCAGATTAGCATAACTAGTTTGACAATGCTCCAGAAGCCTTGATGATGTGACTGAATCTTCATAAAAACCAGTGCCAGTTGAGTTCACAGTTTATTTACCATAAAAGGGAGTGATCTAGGTCGTTTTATATCCACATTTGAGGTTGGCGAACAGGGGGAATAATTATCTGAAGTTAGTCAGTTAGCTGACTCACAGGCACGGGCAAGCTAGCATCACTGGAGCATAGTCAGACTATTTGCTTGCATCACCGTTGCCTAGTCTGACTATTTGCTGGAGTTCTAAACATAATTGTTCTATTTTTACATTAACTTACAATCATCAAATTATTCTTCTGATATAAAAGGCCAATTTTCACAGCTAGTACTGATAAAACAACTTTAAAAGGGTATTTTACGAACCATACATTATTTATCTGTTTACAAAGTCACATCCGTCATATTCATAGAAGTTGTAGATGTGTCAATGTGTCCAGATGTCTCTTGGATGAAAAAAAGCCATCACTCAGCAGATTGGTTGCTTACTGATACCCCTTATCAATCACTCATAAAGTGCTCCTGTCTTGGTTTCCGGTTGGGATAATGATTTTTTATTTACACCTGATTTGAGGCATGATTCTTACTTGTCACCAAGAATGATGGACCTCAAAATCATTTCCCAAGCGCATGGAGCTTTCCATGCAAGAAAAATAACAAATTTTTAACCCCAAACTGGTCACCAGCCAATCGCAGGGCACACATAAACAACAATTCACACTCACAAGAACATGCAAACTCCACACAGGAAGGCCAGGGCCCATAATTGAACCCATGACCTCTGCACTGTGAGGCGGATGTGCTAACCAGTCAACTACCATGCCAAGTATCAAACAAAAACATGTTTGTTTTTTCTTTTTTTAAGCGCACATTTTACTGCCCTGTGAAAATTTGCCTGTTTGGACGGGTTGATCCTGTCTAATGCAAAAATAAATACATTTAAAAAAGCTGCTCACCCCTCCCCCTTCTACTGCTGGTGTATGTATGGCTTTTGCAAAGGAGATATAAGTAGCTCCAGAAAAAAATACTTTTGAAATATTGAAAAGGTTGAACAACAACAAACAAGTATGATACACTACATCCTTTCCTTGATTTGTTTTTTTTAATGCTCCACAGTGGACACATTATTCTATTACCATGGCGGAAATAATATTCATGGCTGTTCGGTACTCAAGAAGCGCATCTGTGATGGCTTCACATCTACAGTAAGTGAGGGAGGGAAATTAAATGTTCAGCGCTAAATAACCCAATTTACTTCCACCCCACTCCATCTTATTCAACATGCATTTTAAAAATGCTATGAAAAAGATAGGCGGCTCTCGACCAAACAGTAACAGTATATTTTCTCCCGCAATGTGCCCCCCCCGTCATCAATAACGGACCTTTCAAACTTGGCCAGCAGGAATCATGCATTCAGGAGCATTTGTCTCCATGGTAATCACATTCAGAGTGATGGAGCACTCGATGAAAACACAGTCCTTTAGACATCACTAGCATCATTTCTCCCGAGGTGTAAACTGAATAGATATCGGTCTACCAACAAAGCTAACAGGGATGGTCCGAACTGTTCGGAACTTTTGACAGAGACGTAGTACACCGTCTGGCTGTGATACATATTGTATTAGCCTTTGACGGGCACTCTATCAATAAAATGCTTTGAGCCCCAGGTCAATAAGAGACTGGGTTAGTCCACTCCTGTTAGGAAATCGAATTGGTGTGTCAGTCAAAGCCCCGTTTGCGTCACAGGCTCATTCGTTCACGTATGCCGACCACATCGACATGCTGGGGGTTGTGTTCTCATATCGAAGGAGGTTTTGAAAAGGTTGTTTTAGAGTCATATGCCTTGGGCGGAGGCAAGTGGAAAGAGAATTCGAATTTAACATAGAGCCTGTGGAGTCAGGTGAATTCCGCAAAAAATAAAATAAAACCTGCTCCGAGGTGAGAAATGTACGGTGGTGCCTTAAGATGCAAGTTTGTTTCTTGACCATGCAAACACTCAAATCTCAAATCATCCTTCCCCATTGAAATGAACGGAAATCTGATTAATCAGTTGCAACTTACAAAAGAGGAGAAAAATAGCTCTCGATATTATACCGACATAAGTAAAATATAGTATAAATGTTACTCTGTCTCATTCAATGCAGATTTTGCTGCTCATTCTGGAGGGTGCACCGTGGCCACATGGGGGCAGTATAAAAGCCAATTCATACTTGCCGCCTGGATGACAGCAGCCAATCATATTGCAGCGTGACACGTCCTGCCTCAAACTCAAGTGGGATTCATCGTTACTCCTCGAAGCGGAGATAGAATACAGCATGAGTATAACCTTGACCTCCGCGAGCTTCATGCAAATACATAAAGCAAACTGCTAACAAATAGCATCACTCGTAGCAGAGTCAAAACGCTTTCAGCAAGGGATCTAAACACAAACGGTGCATCAACACATGTAAACAGACAGTGTTACATTACTCACAGGCATATTTTCTTTTTATCCTTTGTGAAAAACGCTTAAAAATAATGCAGTGTACTAAGTCACTTACGGTAGAGTCCTCTTCATTTGTGTCTGCATGATTGCATTACATTGTCCCCACGTGGCAAAGTCGCCCACATCAGAAGGCATAGCTGAATCATGATGCACAAATTGTTCAGTGCTCAACTTTCTTGCTAATTAGCGTATGATCGTATGTTTTTTTAGGGAAATATTAGTGCTATTTTACTGTTTGAAACCACGCTATAATTTTGTAGGACCTTTTTGTGAAGGCTGGAATGGATTTTCATACATCATAGACCGAGTTTAATGAGGCACCAATATTTTGATATACAAGCCACTAAAAAGGTCAGCTTAGCATTTTAGTTTCATTTTTAATGACCTTAAAAGGGCTACGAAAAATGAAAACTCAAGCTCTCACCAGCGAGTGTGTCAATTCTTCGTCACTCCGAACCTTAAATGACAGGTGAAATGTGCTACCCCGCGTTTCGCTATATGGAAGTCTGTGACCTCCCACAAGACTCCCATCGCAATAAGCGGTATGGAAAATGGGTGGTGGGGTCGAACATCAAGAATTAGGCTGTCTCAACAGAGTGACCCCAAAAAAAAAAAAAAAAAAACATCCAAGTTGCTACAGCGGTTGAATGAGTCATAGTGATTATGTGAGCTACATTAGCACCCTCAACTGGGACTGCCCCGGTGTCAAGGTGCAAATCCAACTTTGTGAGAACCCACAAGCATGAACGGCTGCTGATAATAAAAGGAAATGTAAGTTGGGACTCCCCAGACTGACGGAAACAACCTTGTGAGTGTCCTTTAATGATTCCCGAAGAACGACGATGAGTCACTGAGTATGAAGGGAGTGTCAAATAAAAAGTTGAGTTGTAATGAGTGACAAACAACATTCGCTCAATTCAATGTTTTTCATCACAATGTTTTGTTACCGAACGCGCGGCAGACATCTTCTCGGCTGCATGGTGAAACTTGAGCTTCGTGACTGATGGATTCCAGAAGAAAATAGACCAAAGTCATTATTGCTCCACTCTTGGGAGAAACTCCACAGACACCAAAGTGTGAAGGAAAAAAAAAAAACCCGCAAAGCATGTATATTTTCTGAAGTGTGACACCGTCAGGGGCTAACGGCTGGTGGTGACTCATGCAAGTCAAAGCCGAGCCGGTGAGGAAGAATGGAGATGCGTGCGTACATGGGGGAGGGGGGGGGGGGCTGTGGAACACACAAATGAAAGCGTGCAGGCTTGCAGGAACTTTCAAGTGCTTGGCGTGAAACAAGCGAACAAATGAGAACGTCTGATGTTGAAAGAGCGACGTGTCGTGAGGAAGCGAGACCTCGCCGAGCCGTTCTTTCAGATGTGTTCATGAAAGAAAAAAAAAAAAAAAAAAAAAGCACACGTGGGTTGCTGGCTTTGTTCCACATTGTATAGACGGCGCACTTTAATTAGAAACGCAACTGGAAATGTACAGTCGGCATCGACGAGCGCCGTGGAGCTCGCCTGTGGTCACTATTCAAACATCTGCCCAATGCATTTTCGAGAGCACTTGTCATACAGGTCGGGGGTGAGCGGGAGATTATCTCCGATTGCAGAGGTGTGGATAATTTCCGGTGCTTTTCCACACATTGGTTACTGGGGATTGCAGGAAATAGAACAAATTGAAAAATTTCACTGGGCATTTAACCGTAAAGTATCATGTTGAATAAATAGATATTATTATATTTTTATCATAAGCAGAACAACATGGGAAACATGTTTAAAAATAAGGACATTTGAGCCGATGTACAGCACTTGTGATTCAAATTTCATGCAAATTTAACAATGAAGTCTTTCCGTCAAGTACAAAAACATGAATGCTAAATTCAAGAGAGAGTTCGTAATTTCCCCCCTCCCCCAAATTACCGTATTTTCCGCACTAAAAGGCGCACCTAAATGCCTTCCATTTTCTTAAAAGCTCACAGTGCGCCATAAAATCCCATGCGTCTTGTATAATGGTCATTACGGTAATATTTCGACCACAAAATGGCTCCTTGGTAGAGACATGCGCAAGTTCAACGCCGAGTTCAAACTTAAGGCGATCAGTTAGGCAGTTGAACACGGAAATAGGGCAGCGGCAAGAGAGTTCAACGTTAACGAGTCAATGTCATAACTTGCTGTTGGTTAAGTGAACTGTGTCGCTGCTTTATTAGACGTTTTACTAACATCTGATCGTCGCGATTTAAATCAGGGTGTAGTGTAGTGGAGTGTTCTGTTGGCATTTTCTTGAGCGCAGCTCCATCTAGTGGATGCATTGTAGATTGCGGCTTAGATTGCGGTGCGTCCAATATATGAAAATAAATGACAAAATAAGCCATTCATTGAAGGTGCGCCTCATAATCCAGTGCGCCTTTTAGTCTGGAAAATACGTCATCACATTCGTTAAAACTGTCAGTATAACGCTGACATTTGGAAACTATATCTGTTAAAAACACAACTCATCGTATTCCTCGAAGAAAGCACCAACGCCTGAGGAAAAACAACCAATCAGAGATGGAATGTGTGACGGACCAGGTGCCAACCGTTTCCTGTGGACAGGTGGGCTCGTTGGTTGAATCGGGATTATGTTCAAATATATTTCGGT
>CAAKHF010007495.1:0-10573 GCA_901007745.1 Hippocampus kuda
GTTTTTAATTACCACACTCTTCGATTTTTCCATTTCCTCTTCAACGTTGCACTTAATGAAACATGTGTTAGCAATGAACTATCACTTTTATTAAGGCACACACACAAGGAAGTCCTCACAAGTGCCCGAGAGATGCAAGTTGCCATTCGAAGCGGCGGTATGGAGACGCTTTTCGAGTGGCACTTAGGCCCAGCCTGCTTTGGTATCGGTTGCAATATGCCGAACAGCAATGGCTTTCCTTTGGGTAAAGGAATGCAGTCAGGCAAGTCATTTCCTGGCATGGCTGGCATGACACTTTGGAGAACTACGAACTGCTACTGTTTAAAAGAAGGACAGGTTCTAAAACATGAACAATGATAGACTTTGCTTCACGTGAAGCTGCTTTAAAGTCGGCGATATCACGCTCGGAATCGACGAGGTCTAATCCCAGGACGTACTCGTCGCACATAAACTTAAAACATTCGACCTTGACTTTGATAGCAAGTGGCGACGTGGGCATTTTCACTCATGGGCGAGACCCACCTCATGACCTTTTCAATTTTTTGCCCTAAACAACTAGAACACCATGCAACAAAAAAGAAAACTCGCCACATGATATGGAATGTATTATAAATAGTATGACGTTCCTCTATCACACTTAGGTATGTTTTTAAAAGTCAAGGTTTCGATAACTGCTCAAATGTTCCGTAACCGGTAATGCGTCCTTCTTTCATTTTTTGAGGGGATTTCTAAGCAGGGAAAAATACGATTGGGTACTTGCAGAGATTGCTAAATGAGCCGGCTCTTTGAAGTAAATGGTGAGAGCCCGGCGGGCTTTTTTTCCCTTCCTTCTTGGCCGAGCAGAGAAGGGAGGGTCGAGCAGTTACGCACACGGAAGAGAGGAACAAAGACAAGCGAGAGCAACTGCACTGAAGTCCAGAATAGTTACATGGATTCCTTTCTGCGATGTCAATTCATGTGCATTGTCCTAAAAACCTGCGTGGGTTTTCTCCGGGTACTCCGGTTTCCTCCCACATTCCAAAAACATGCATGGCAGATTAATGGAACACTCTAAATTGTCCCTAGGTGTGAATGTGAGCACGGATGGTTGTTTGTCTCTGCGTGCCCTGCGATTGGCTGGCAACCGGTTCAGGGTGTCCCCCGCCAACTGCCCGAAGACGGCTGGGATACGGCTGGGACAAGGGTCGCACCCCCCGCGACCCTTGTGAGGTTAAGCAGATCGGAAAATGAATGGATGGATATCCTAAAAACAAGGACAAAAAAACATGACACCAGTGGGTACTAGTTAGCCCCACAGACAACATGGGAAGCTTTTGGGCTTGTTCTAGCTAATAATAGCGCACCAGCAATGGGACACCGCGACTTACTAAGAAGAATTAAAACGTAAAAAGTATGTTAATATTTGTTTGTTAATTTATTTATTTCAACTTAACGTGGTACACATTTCTTAACGCACCAAATATTCTATTTTTGTTTTTTAATTTTAAAAATCAAATTAGGTACACTGGATATACTATTTTTATTTACCCAAAAAAAAATCAATGAACTGTAATTTTAATGACGTGACGCCACATTTTTATTTATTTTTTGCGAGCAGTTATCGCGTCAGAATC
This sequence comes from Hippocampus kuda, assembly GCA_901007745.1. Lineage (NCBI taxonomy): Eukaryota > Metazoa > Chordata > Actinopteri > Syngnathiformes > Syngnathidae > Hippocampus > Hippocampus kuda. The sequence goes on from CAAKHF010007495.1 coordinate 1,614, forward strand.
TAATATCGGCGCAAGCCTAATCACACTGTACAGTTCGTTGTTTTTGTATTTCCCTTGAATTTGCTTTGTTTGACTACACTGTTTGTTGAGGGGTTGGCATTGCAAATGAGAATCTGTTCCCAATTTCCTTTCCTGGACAAATAAAGGTCAAGTAAAATAAATAGATCAATGGCGACGCTGGAATGTGAGTCGTGGGTATTTGGGGATGTTTTCTTTTCTCAGTATTCATGTTTTTCAAAGCGATCCTACAATGAGGAAGTGAGGGTGTACCGCATGTGAAAAAATTAAGATAATTACCTTGTATGCAGAGAGTCAAAAGTAGGGGAGTGGCAGTAATTCTTTTTATTTGTACATTTGGCGGCTCTGAGAGTAGTATTTGTTTTTCGGCTCCTTTCAGCAGCAAACAAATGGGAACACGTGAAATATTTGGACTCATTTCCAGTGATCAGTGACTCCCTCCCAAAACGGTACACCGAGTCACGTTGTCCTCTCAGTTGTTTTCATTTTTTTCGGCGCTTGTAATTCACAACAGTCATACTGCATTTTATCTTTCCCCATCGAAGTGAATGAAAAGGATTCTAATCTGCTCCAGCTTCCCAAGAGAAACAAAAACAAATATTGTAATGTTTTTTTTAAATAAGAAAAATCACACTCACATTGTACTTTATTAAAATATACAGTCGTAATGATGCAGTTCTATAGAATGGAAAAAAAAAAAGATCGTCACACTTTATTCTTCAATTCAATGGACATTGTGCTGCTCCTTCTGGCGTGTGCACCTTCAACACCTGGGGGTAGGAAACTGGACAACAAATGGATAGACATGAAGACATCAAAACTCCTCAGCAGTAACGAGTCACTCTTTGCAGAGGATAAAGAATGTATTCCAGTGAGTATAGTTACATGGTCTGCTTCCTTGCATTTCTTCACAGCTTGTGTTCAAACGCCCGTTGCTTCAACGGTTATAACCATGTAGAAGCTATATGTTAGCCCCCATATAGTATTTCTCATTATATGTTAGCATTCATCTGGCAGAGGCAAGTGGTTGTTTTTAATACACCAAGTGTCATTCTGTTTGTTTGACAGTAAACTTGTCTCTCAGGTTCCCATCGACGAGATACGTCTCATTTCGTTCCCCTTGAGAGCTGCTGGATTCCATGCATGTGGCGTGTTTGTTTTGCGTGTTGTAGCTACACGTGTTCCTGTCTCACTCCATCAGCCTTTTTTGCGGCAACCCCCCACCTCCTCGAAAGGGTCTGCCATCTGCAATCACGTGGCCAACCCTAAGTGTCTGACACAAACTGTGTGTTCTCGTTGCTCTAATTATCCCTGCCTAAACATCATCTCTCTTTTCTTTTCCACAGGTGAAATCCCCTGCTGCCTCCCTCCTTTGTTTTTCGTCTGCGCACGCCCTCTGTAAAATCCGGCACTCCCAGACAAGCTAAGCCGCTATCAGCAGGCTCAATGAATGGCACCACGAGCCACCGCTCATGTAACGTACACAGCTTGTCTTATGCATGTCACAATCCTTTGCACCCCTTTTTTTTTTTTAATGCACTGCCACTGCCAATTCCACTACGACTGCCACTTTACAGTCCCTGTAAAATAAATGTCACAACGTTGTCTCTGCTCTGGAACGATAAATGTGTGAAAAGGACATGGCAGCTCCAAAGTAGATGCTACTTTAGAATCTATTTTCAGCCAACAGGATCGAGCCATGAAAGTACTGTATATCCACTGAAAGCCTTCTGGGGCTGGTGATTTTCACATCGCGGCGAGAGGCACTAGCCACCAGCTAGCTTGCGAGCTAACTGGAGCGCTTCTCATCAATGGATGGGCATTCCGTCACGTCCTCGGTTAGTGTTGCGCCAGTGTGTAGGTCCGCAAAACAGAGACAATTCTAGGAATGTCAAATGCTTATTAAACACACAGCACATTTGTGGCTCACACGAAAATGACATTTGAGCACACACTTTCTGATATTTATATACTCGCAATGCTTTGCGTTCCAGCCTGAATATCATAAAATAAGTAACGTCATTGAGCTGTTCTGTAAATTGTGGGAAGATGCCATTTTTAGGGTGTAGGTGTAGCTAGCTAGAAAGCTAACGGCATGCTGTAGTAGGTGTTGAACCACCTCGTCAATGGGTCGACTTCACCACTCCGCAAAGGCGGTTGTAGCTAGAAGTTAATGAATGGCCAATCACGTGTTTTGGCAACAATGTGGATGCCTCCCTGTAATCAACAGGGGTTGAGTCCACACAGCAAACTTGCAATGCTGCCTCAAGCGTGTTGCAATATTTTACTGAAAATGAGACCGGTAGCGGCGGCCCGGTAGTCCAGTGGTTAGCACGTCGACTTCACAGTGCAGAGGTACCGGGTTCAATTCCAGCTCCGGCCTCCCTGTGTGGAGTTTGCATGTTCTCCCCGGGCCTGCGTGGGTTTTCTCCGGGTGCTCCGGTTTCCTCCCACATTCCAAAAACATGCATGGCAGGCTGATGGAACACTCTAAATTGTCCCTAGGTGTGAGTGTGAGCGTGCATGGTTGTTTGTCTCTGTGTGCCCTGCGATTGGCTGGCAACCAATTCAGGGTGTCCCCCGCCTACTGCCCGAAGTCAGCTGGGATAGGCTCCAGCACCCCCCGCGACCCTGGTGAGGATGAAGCGGTTCGGAAGATGAATGAATGAATGAATGAGACCGGTAGCACGGCCACCTAGAAAATATACAAATCTTCCCTCACCCTTCCTCGTATGCAGAAAAGCATTAGTGCTGCGCACGCCCATATGAAAAGGCTAATGCTAGCTGATGAGCAGCCTTCAATCCTCACGCCAGCTGTCTGTAAATTCACCAAACGCCCTCATGTAACTGTACGAAGTTCAACAACCTCTTGTTTTGCAAATAAATACATAAATAATAACGGTTTATTCGTAGCTGTGTGTCCACAACTGAGTACTATTCGTAGTTCTCCATCTTTTCTCTGTAGTTTGCAGCAGCTAGCTTGCTATCCCCAAAAACTCTGGAAGCTGAAAAACAGTCTAAGTTAACGTTATATCTCCATAACTGAGTACGATACTTCTTTCAGCAGTTATCTTCAAACGTGTACAGTATTATGTATTTCGAAATAAATCTCTGAATTCACTTGACAGGCTGTTTTAAAGTGTGCCAACGAGTTAAATGCTATATTTCATGTGGCAAAAAAAAAAAAAAAAAGCATCGTCTTCACGCATCCAGAAGTAGTTGCCCGGCATTTACGGTCGATACGATGCACGACGGCGATAAGCTGAAGCCGTCATCGTCCTCCTACGTGTTTGTTATTCCCCAACCTGCCGTCAGTCGCTCGCTGGGGACAAGCAGCTTAGCAATGACAGCCCCAAATCCCTCTTGGCCTCCTACTACTGATTTTTGGATTAAGGATGGAAGATTTGCACACCTCCGAGTTACATTGTATATCTTTTCATATGTCTCGGCTTGAGAATTTGGAGCGCAGATTTTTTTTTTTTTGGGTGGGGGGGGGTAGAACATGCATGAGGTTTAAGGTACAAAAAAAGGGGCTGATTATGTGAGTAACAGGCAGTTCTTGAAAAGCGTCTTTTTATGTTGCAAATGTGCACTCAGAGATTTGCATGCCACAAAAAAGGTGTGGTACCTATTTACTCCACACACGTAAATCCTTTAATTAGCCGCTCTTGATCTGTCCTCATATTATCGATGCTTTGATGCGACCATCTTCCACATTACTCCAGTATGAATCGGACCTGCTCTGCCAGGCCGTGGGAAGAATTCGCTGCCATGTTGTTGTCCGCTTATATTTCATGATTTCATTCATGCAACGACAGAGGCAATAAATTAAATGCCTGTGCTTTTACCACATTATTGTTTCTGGTTGCGAGGGTGTGGGGGTTTGATTTAATGATAAATGTTCAAATCTCACTGGAATGTATTGAAAGAATTCGTTTGGGGAGATTTGACTGCGTGCATGTGTCATAGCCGAGCTTCATAAGAATAAGAATAAGAAAATCTTTAATGGAGAAATTCCCAATTTACAGCAGCAAAGTTATGAAAGGAAGAAAGTAGAAGAACAAAAAGTATAGGAGCTGTTGGAAAGGCAGCCACTCTCGCGGCGCCATCTTGAAGTCATAATAACATAATAACAAAATAATACAACACCACACATTATTGTGGCCTTACTTTACATTTGCTGATGCATTAATTTCCGCATGCCAATTAATTAGAGTGGAGAAATCACGAGCGTCCCGAGCAATCCAGGCGCGGAAATGTATGTGCGCTCATTATGATGGCAAAACACATGTTTTGTCTTGAAAGAGCGGTAATATTTGTTTGAATTATTAAACACATTAAAGCTGCTTGTATCCACGCACACACACACACACACACACGCACGCACACACACACTGCTAGTTGGCAGAGTGTTAATTGTGTTGGGCCTCAGGGTAAAAATAACATTGCACCAAAGGCAGCAAGTGTCTCTGACAACGTTGTCGCGTGAAACCCCTTCTGTTGTTTCCTTGTCCCGCATAATTATGAGTCTGATTCCTTTTTTGGTCATTTTCTCATTCAGGCTTTTCCTTCTTTACCAACCGACTTTTACCCCCCACCCCCCGCCCCCTCCCTCCCGGCGAATCCCACTGGGCATTGTTTTCATAGTTATATGACTGTTAATTGCTAATTATGCCACTGTAGCAGTAGACCTCTGTGCAGGAGTTAGCAGTGTCTGCGTACACAGAATAATTACAACCCGAGGTGTTGAAAGCGTGTCGACATCTGCTGCACGTGTGCAGTCGAGTGGGACAACGGCGCGACACTCGGTTTGTCTTCATTTGTGTATCTGGAAGCGGGGCTGTGTCATTTATAAAACTTGTTTATTCAATTAAAACATTCAAATTCCGCTTTGGAAAAGGCAGAGGAGTCGGTGTGGCAACCACAGAGGCAGCGCTTCCAATTTTGTGACAGTGGCTCTCGAATCTTTTTATACCAAGTGTGTGTGTGTGTGTGTGTCTTCTGCCCATATTAAGTCATGCCTGTATAACTTTCTCATGTCCGCAGTGAAACTGTTTTGTAGCCAGATGTGTCCTTGAAGCACGCAACTCATCAGTTAACCTTGCTAAATTGTTGCCCAGGGCATCGGAATGCGCCAGTTGATACAAACTAAAATCGGTTTAGACAGAAACGAAAGTCCCGATGTCGCACAACAGTTTCGGTACCGCCCTTCTGATGATATAAATATGTTGTGAGTCCTTTGTGTCTTGGCACTTCTGATCTTCTACAAGCATTGTCTGTAACTCATTGGTGCCCGGAGTATTCTGCAAATAAATCCTCCGATCACAATTAGCATCACCCTGCCCTTTGCAAAGTGCTTGGCTCTAATGAGCGTCAGCCCTGCTTTGATTGGTGCTTGGAATTAGTATATGGTTCATGTGGAGAACTGGTTTGTGAAGGCCACTGGACACCTTTTGCACTTTTGCATCACATGCACATTTACAGGCTCCACCAAAAAATCATGGAATGATGATTTAGGGATTGGCCTTCTGCACATCTTCTCATATGTGATCGCACCAAGCGGTTACTTCTCGTGCAACGCACGGCTGTGAAGGTGATGGAGACCGAGACCAGTGCGCTGAGCCTTTCAGGTCATTGTGGTTACTTGGGTTTCCTGTTTTTTAAGGCATGATTGTTTTACAATCCTGTGCCAGCACTGTTGTTTTTAATCTTTTTCACAGCTGCCATTTTGACACGTTATATGTATGTGTGGGTGTGTGAGTGTGGGTGTGTCGAGAGAAAGAGACCAGGGCCAAAGATTTTCATTTGCGCTTACATTGCACTCGTATTGCTTTCACTGTTTACCTGACGCCGGGCCACACTAACTTGAGCACAAATATGAACAAACAAATGTTAACGTATAATATATTCAGAGGACTTGTATTTTAAATGTTCATTCTCCATGCGTGCCTGAGCAATACGCCCGCTTGAGTTTGGCCGCCTTTAAACCGTTGACTGCGTGAGTGGCACGCGCATGTGGCCACATTTGAACCTGCACCTCTGCCTCATCAGGCCTGCCTCTGTTGCCATGGTTGTCCTATTAGAGCAGCGCAGATTAAAGGCTCATTTGCATGCGAAAGAAGGCGCGGGGCAGCCAGAGATGTGGCGTGAGAGTGCCACGACACTCTGGCGTGCTCCACTCACTCGCTCGAGTGTGTTCTGCAGGGATGGGGTCAGATAGGGCGCAGGCAAATGTTTGCAGAAGCTTTGGCCAACTTTTGGGCCATTTATGTGCAGTGGAGTGGAGTGCATTGGAGAGATTTGCTCCGTCCCCATATGAGGACACAGCATGTTTCTGCGTGAGCCCCCCTCCGCCACCACAAGCCCGCCTTCCCTTTCAAATGAACATTCAGTTCATGAAAAAGGCCGATACAGTTTCAGAGTGCCTGGCTCATCTAGTTTGATGTCAATAATGTTAAAAGGATTGGACTCTATGTGGTATTTGATGCCGCAAGCTAAGTGACAGGACAGTGAACCCCTTTCTATCATGCCGGATATATTGCAGACCCGCAATAGGTGAAAATATACACCCCATCAGCAAGCTCTGAAGAAGACTGATAATGACCATGATCATTTGAATGAGGTGCGTTGGAGGAGGGATGTTACTAAGAAGTAATATGCGGTGTGCCTCAAGGTATAAGTTTAAGTCCTTTATTTTTTTTATTCATATCTGCTCCATCGTGGAATTGTCATAGGGAGGCATGGCGTGAATTTCCACAGCTACACTATTTGGCATGCATCGAGGTGTCTTATTGTACAATGGATGCTCTTTTTTTTACCTGTATCCTGTACACAATTTGCCTGGGGCCCCGAGATTTCCAGGGGAAAAAATTGCATTTATTACTATTAATTTAAACCATTCCTTATTTTCTTTTAGTCATGTTTAAAAACACATCAAAATGCTTGTTTGAGTGCTTCCTCTCTCCCTTCTCATTCAATGGACTTTTTCCATCTGACTTGATTCAGGAAGGCAGTCGTGCAAAAAAGAAAAAAATGTGTTGGCGCATCATGAGGCAAATAAAGTGAACTTATTCCAGTGGAGCAGAGAAGAAGAGGAGAAGGTGAGAGGTGAGGTAAACCTACCTAAAATTTCAATCTGTCTCTTGACGCCACTGAATATGCGCAACGGGCACTGACAGCAGTTGCAGTTGCGGCTCTGTCAGTGCCGGAATGAAAGTGCCTTTTCATTCGGACCATGCAAGCGTTCAAGCTGTCAAAATGTTGATTCACGTCCTTATCGATTGCGGTGAAAGTGTTGATGAGTCACTTGTTGGATAATAATCCAATTTTTAGGGACATTAGTCAACCATTACAGTCTGAAACAATTTCAAAACAAACACCAGTTGAAGTATTGTTAGAGGCAAAAGTGTTATATTTTTCGAGTTATGCAACGGGTGTTTTTGCTGCTTTGTGAGCTGTAAGGTTTGGCAACCTGCGCGCAGGCCAACATCCTGTCAGACTTGGTCAAAGAAAAAAAAGTTGTCAGGGAGGGAAGGAAAGCAGACAAGACTTGGAAAGAATCCTGTTTTTCTTCACAAGTGTTTGCTCGCTAGTGGCAATACGTTTGGAAAAAGTGAAGGCTGCTTGCTGCAAAAAGGAAATGCCGTCATTTCATGTTACGACGTTTGTGCAAGGTGCACGCAGTCAGCTTTTTTTCTTCGAGCGTCTTCCCTCTGGAAAGAAATTAAAATAGCAGTTTCAATTAGATGCTACCCTGTCAGCCTGAAACTAACCATTATTTGAATAATCGATTACCCTATCGATTAGTTCATCAATTAAGTTTTAAAAATTTAATTACCATTCCTTTCTTTTCTAAAACAGGACTTTATTTCAAATTGACACAGCACAAATAAATGAATTAAGATTCAGCTACCGGTTTGGTATGCGACATACCTTTTTAAAAGTAAATGTTTACACTTAAAAGGATCTGATTGACAGGTTTTTCGATATATGGGGCGTAGCTCAACCGATTATTTTTTTCTTGAGTTGCGAGCAAATATTTGAATTAGGAAGACTAGATATTGACAGTGAACTTCATAACGAGCAACAGTTTGGTAAATAGCAAGCCAAAAAAGAGACTTCCTGCTGTCGCCCCTCCCAGTTGAAGTTTACTGTCAAAGTAAACATCAAACAAAGAGAATTACATTACCTTATAATTACATTATTTTATAACCCCCGCTCCCCCCACCCCCCATACCTTACTAAAGTCCACTAGCTTAATGTGGTAACACACAATGCGTCAACAGTACAGGAGTAAGAAACGTTTGGACAGACAAATCAAACAACAATAGTCACAGCATAGACTCTTCATCCTTTGTGAAGAATGACCACTATTAGTGCTGCTTTTACACTGTCATTGTGAATGTCTTCTTCTCTGCTTCATGAACAAATTTGTATTTGAAGTATGTCTGTATGTGTTGTAGGGCCTCCTGGTGGCCAGTGAGCGCATCAGGAGGAGGCCCATTCAACTAAAGCGTGAAATCACGGTGCACAAACCGTTGAGTTCTTTACATTGTATGCTATTAGTCACCGTCACTGTAGAATACTGGTTTTCTAAACAAATATTTCGGGGGGGCTGGAACTGACTTTTGACATTCAAATTCATTTCAGTGGGAATGCAAAATGAGTGTTAGAATCATTTCACGCAAGCAGTCAGCATCCAAGGACAGGAACAAACCAATTAGCCCTTCTCGTCTTCGTTTTGCAAAATCTAACATATGTTAGGGGTGAGCGCATGGTTCAAAAACCAGGTTTGATGAATGTTGTGTATCATCTTGGCATGATGCACAAGTGGCGTCTGAAAATCCTAATGTGCCCACACACACACACACACACACACACACAATACAGATCGTGGAAATGAACGGAAAAACTAAGGGAGGATGTGGCTGAAAAAGGTCTTG
>CAAKHF010007496.1:9815-21113 GCA_901007745.1 Hippocampus kuda
ATCACTCTTTTTTTTTTTTTTTCTTTTTTTTTTTTTTTTTTTTTTTTTTGTGGCTTCCTCTCACCTTTCGACCCTTCACCCTCAATGCAGGAGGAGAAGAAATGTTTCGACTGTGATTCCAGACGGCCTTACGACCCCGTCTACAACACCATCAATCACCGCATAGAGAACGTGATCACCACCTTCAAGCCTCATCGCAAGAAGTCATGGTGGCAGTCCGAAAACGGTACCGCATTGTCCCCTGCCGTATGGCACCATCACCCGAGCCAGAGTAATCGCACAGAGGAGGAAAGAGAAGAACTGTGGTTATTTTTAGTCACAGATGCATCGCCATGACAACGTGGAAGCTTCTCCATGTCTATAGTGGTTTCACTCACTGGCTTGAAAGGTCATTTACTGTGTTAGTATGCATACTTGCAGGGGGAGGTAGAAAGGGGGGGGGATTATCCTCTGTGCGCATATTTTCCATTAAAACTGAATATGTACATTAAAATGGAATTCTTTCTCTCTCTCTTTCTCTCTTTCTCTCTCTCTCTCTCTCTCTCTCTCTCTCTCTCTCTCTCTCTCTCTCCACCTTTTACCCTCCATGGAGCCGTGTCGCACCCTTCCTCCTTCCTTTTCCGACTTTTCCTTTCCTGTGCTTGTCAGCCGTTGATTAGAGGCTGAGTATGATTCACCTTTCATTGTAGACCGTCCGGGGGGGGATAATCTTTAGTCAAGTGAACTGTGGCAAGAATTAATTTTTACGTTCACCAGATTTAAGTGAACGTTTGGACAACTGTGAGAAACATGATGAATATATTCACATTGATGATGAATATTAATGATCAAAAAAAACCACGCCTTTATTATTAAAAGGGATTTTAAGCAAATTTATTTCAGAACTGTGTGTCCAAAATGGTAGCCCTCCAGATTCATCAGTACCCAAGAAGTAAGCTTTGAATTTTGAAAAGGTTGCTGACCCCCGTGCTCTGTCACACTTTTAAGATATATAAATGTGGGAATGGGAAATTCTTGGTATCCTTTCACCGGATTGGCACACAATTTGGGGGTCATTAAAGGTGAGAACAGCAACTAATGGGCCCTTGCAGCCCCAGCTCTCGGTCTCCTCATGATAGACATGCCCACCAAATTAATTGTTCGTTCCAGAAACGTCTCCACCTTTTTAAATGTTAAAGGTTTATCTTCTGACAGGATATCGTTATCGAGGCACTAATCGGTTATCGCTTAGAATGATTTTCTGAAAAATAGATACAAATACTGCAGTATGTAACGGCTATAATCTATGCGCTAATAAAAAATGGAGACACGTATGTACCTCTCTCTATTTTGCAGGAAAGTCAAATGTAAATATCCAACTGGACCTGGAGGCGGAGTTTCATTTCACTCACCTCATTATGACTTTCAAGGTAACTTCAAAGTACTTTGCAACACCCCCCCCCCCCCCCCAAAAAAATCGAAGTGCTCATGATTTTCTTTTTCTTTTTTTTTTTTCTGGCAGACATTCCGTCCAGCAGCCTTGCTGATTGAGCGTTCAGCCGATTTTGGTCGCACGTGGCAGATCTACCGTTATTTTTCCCATGACTGCGCCACCAACTTCCCTGGTGTATCCCAGGGTGCTCTGCACAGCATCAACGATGTTATCTGCGAATCGCGTTATTCCGACATCGAGCCATCCACAGAGGGAGAAGTGAGTAAGGAATCACACTGGATTTCACTTGTTATATTTTTAATTGGGATTTGCTTATATTCGGATAGCTGTGACCTTATAAAAAATAAATAAATCTCGTTTTTCATGAACTCATAGACTGACGATCAAAATACTCAACTCAACTGTATTTATAGAGCACTTTCAAGTAGCCATCCTTCAAAATTGTTCATTTTAAAAAGTTTATCTTTACTGTTTCCAACTTTGGTAGTAAATTGTGCATGAAATGTTTGTTCCTGGTCTAGGTCATCTACAGGGTGTTGGATCCAGCCATCAGGATTGAGGATCCGTATAGCCCAAACATCCAGAGTAGGTCTCCCTCTGGGCCGCTTTCAGATGTTATCAAATTCATCAAATTTCCACCAATTGCTCATTGTTACATGTCGAAGCATGAACATGATCAAACACTGTCTGACACAAGATAGCTGGCGAGACATACTGTGACATACTGTCTTAGCTGCTCATCCTGTTTCTCTCTCCCTCCCTGCCAAATGTCTCTTCTGGTACGAAATTATAAATGATTTCTGATCCCAGATGGTTGGTTGAATGAACGCAGCTCAAATCACCATCAATCAACCGTCAACCAACTTGGAAGCGACATAAGGAGCTCTTTTGACCCATCTGCACCACACGACATCTGCGCTTCCTGGCTGTGTGAACCATGCCTTTGTGCATACATGGCAAAATCACTTGTTTGTGCCCCACATGGGAGTTTCTCCCCCAAAACAGGATATTCAAGTTCAATGCATGAGCTGCATTTGTCTTCTCGTACAATATTTAGCTGCAATTAAGTGACCCAAGTGATGACTCCTAACCTTCCTCTCAAGCCGAAAATTGACTCACTCTGCAGGTTAGTTCATGCATCACTTTGGGCCCCCGGCATTGCTCAAAACCAACGCTGTGACATTCATCTTGTCTGCTGATTGGTTTAATTAGGGGAATAATCTTATACTAGAACAGAAAAGCAAAAATCAGAACAGGAAAACAAGAAATTTGCCATAACAGTGCACTGCAGATGAAATAATCGCATCATGGACTGGGAGAAGGGGAAAGTCATCATATCGGAAAGCAATAAATTCAAAAGATGGTTCAAGGAGGCAATCGAAATAAGGCAGCGTGGAAGTGGCACCATCATCAGGGAAGAGGGGGCTATTTGCTCCCATACACCTGGGACATATTGCTTCAACGGCAGCAACGGGTTGGTGCGCAACCTTGACTGGGTTGGGGAGTCTTATTTTGAAGGGTTCCCGACCCGGACAGCTGTTTTTAAGATAAGTAACAAGGAAGCAGTGACAGCTCCGACAAAGGCTGAAACGACAGCTGAAACTGTCAGCTGGGTAAGAGCTTTTCGCTTCAGCAAAAAAGATTATATGAAAAAAAAAAAACAACCTTCAACTTATTGTTGCTCAAACCCTCTTGTCAAAAGGACAGTAAAGTACTGTGTTATCTCCATTAGATAATAAAATTGTCTAAAGTGTGGGTCTCAAACTTGCGGCCCGCGGGCCAAATGCAACTCGCAGGATGCTCGTTTGAGGCCCCCGCCTTGATATGAAAGTTTAAGGTTAGTGTGGCCCACGCTAGTTTGATATGGATGCTGTATGTGTTAGCACTACCACCATGCTAAATTGTCAGGTCTGTCTCATTCGAAGGCCGACAGCTTCGGAACACTGGGATTAAAGCCCAACGTGACTTCTGCCCACAGTGCCCCACACCAGTTTAAATACACATGTAAAACATGGATGGAAACAACTGCCTTAGTTAGTGCTGCTTTATACACATTTAAACAAATCAACAAAACACCAGTGTGGCTGTCACCAGAGCCGGGTGCGCCAAAGCACCAGACCTGACGTTACACACGCACAAGAACAGCGAAAATGAGTGCTAAGACGCTAACATGGAGCTAGCACGATTACATACACACAAGCGAAGTTTTATGTGTACCTGTTTGTGTTAGCTTTAGCTCCGTGCTAGCCGAATTTTCCAAAGGTTATAAAAAAATTTTCTTTATTTCATTTCATATTAAACGGCCACCACAAACACATCGTTTCTGACCTTCAACCAATCACTAACTGTGCCGTCACCCTCGCTCCAGCGGCCCCCAGGTAAATTGCGTTTGAGACCCCTGGTCCAAAGCAAGGTTTGGTGTGGAAGAACAAGTCCGTATTGTCTTAATATTTATATTTTACATCCCATGTTTTCCATACAGAATGTAAATATTCTCTTATTTGCTTTGCAGACCCTAAATGGATTATTACACATCAACAATTTCTGTTTATACACTTTGGTCAGAGATGGTGCTGACAAGGGGGAGAAAATTTCACGTCATTCGGGATTTCAAGTCAGTTCTCCCACACTTTAAGTGAACTAACTAGTTCAAAGGACACATCAGATACTTAACTTTTTTGGTGCGAATACCACGCACTCAGCTCCGTCATGCTCTGTTTGCCCTCACCTCCTCCAGCGGGAGTTGTTGTGCACTCACTCATGTGTGCATGGTATCGTCGCCCAATAGGGACTTTTTCGGCTTGTTTATCACCACCTTGATAAACACTAGAGTACAGTTCCATATCCAGTTTAATTGAACCATAATGTCATCTCCATTTTGTTTTGCTCAACAGACCAGCTGAAAATCACCAACTTGAGGGTGAATTTCACCAAACTTCACACACTGGGAGACAACCTGCTGGATCCCAGACCTGAAATCAAAGAAAAGTATTATTACGCTATGTATGAGCTGGTTGTGCGTGGAAATTGCTTTTGCTATGGCCACGCCTCGGAGTGCGCCCCAATCGACGGCATCAGGGATGATATAGAAGGAATGGTGCGCATTCGCCAAACAAACGGATTCGGTTTTTTGCCTTCATCTCTCTCAGAATGAGTCCTAACGCTCCCTCAATCGGTGATTGCAGGTTCACGGCAAGTGTGTGTGTAATCACAACACGAAAGGTTTGAACTGTGAGCACTGTGAGGACTTCTACAACGACATGCCATGGAGACCCGCCGAGGGCCGCAACACCAACGCATGCAAAAGTGAGTCCGCCACTGAAATACTGACGTTAAGATTCGCCTCTGAAATCAGTGGCGTGGAAAGTACAAGAACCTTTTCATTTGGAACAATTTCAATTGTGTTATGGTGAAATAAAATAGTATGTCTTTTATTTATTATATTTCATTTGAATGTATATGACGTTCTTCATTCTTCATTCGCATACAGTTAGTAAAGGGGTTCAGCTTTTTTTTTCTCCCAATTTTAGAATCGCAATTTGGTTCTTTTGCACATCAAAAGGGAATTCGATTCAAAATACTTATTTTATATTTTAAAGGATAGTGTTGCAAAATCATAGCAATGAGCACTTTTTTTTTTTACATTTTACACACAGCGTATAAAAAAAGAAGACTAAATGCAGAGCGCTTTCCTACAGCTGCGGTTGTTGTGCAGTGCTGTATGAATAAAGTTCTGTTGATTTTTAACTCAATTATTATATGATATTTGAATTTTGAAAGGTATCATCTCAAAGTAAACTATTCGTCCAGCTCTGGGATTGAACTCAAACCAGAAAGAGCATAGTCCTTTAACGCAGAAGCTTTTTGCTATAACCTGTACATGACTTCCTGCCAAAGCCTTTCTTTAGCTATTGTCTAAGAGTAATATCACTTAAATTACACCCCCCCCCCAAAAAAAAAAGAAGCAAAATCCAATACTCGCAAACGACCTTAAATACTTTGCCTTATAAAAATTCACATTTGAAAAAAGAAGATGACTGTGACACGAGGTGAGTAAGGATTCCAAGTCAAGTGAAAAATGCATCAAGTAAATGATGAAGCCTCGGAATCATTCGATGTTTAAAAAATTATCAAGCATTGCCTTAGTTTGACGACATTTTCCGAGGTGTGTACCTTTAGCCTGACGAGAGTGTTTGTTCGTTTTTCAGAGTGCAATTGCAATAGCCACTCATCAGTCTGCCATTTTGACATGGCGGTATATTTGGCCACGGGCAACGTCAGCGGAGGCGTGTGCGATGACTGCCTGCACAACACGATGGGCCGAAACTGTGAATTGTGCAAACCTTTTTACTACAAAGAACCGTTCAGAGACATCCGGGACCCTCGGGTCTGCGTAGGTGAGTGCAATGTCTGCATATCTGATCGGACAATAGCCAATAGCAAATGGCATGCGTGAGCATGTACGATTCCTAAAGATCATTGCAGATCATCCTTAAACCCATCCCATTGTGCCTCCCCCAGCTTGTGACTGTGATCCGGAAGGTTCCGAGAATGGAGGCATGTGTGACAGCCACACAGCGCCGACGTTGGGCATGGTAGCCGGTCAGTGTCGCTGCAAGGTCAACGTCGAGGGTCAACGCTGTGACAAGTGTCGGACGGGCTACTTTGGCCTCAGTGCCGACAACCCTCAGGGCTGCCAGCGTGAGTACGCACAAGTGTTACATTGACCTCGTCCACATGCTTTTGAAGTTGTGCGTGTTTCCCGCCATGGAAGCCAAAGTCAATTTAGTCAAGCACATTTCTTCAATTGAACTTTCACTTACAATTTAAACCTTTTACTGCCGTGAATTGTTCATTTAGATGCATACATATTAGCATTACTCTTTGGACCTCAAATCGGTAAGGCAGACATGCTACCCATTTAGCCGCCCTGTTTGTTTATTTATTTATTCATTCATTTTCCGATCCGCTTAATCCTCATAAGGGTCACGGGGGGTGCTGGAGCCTATCCCAGCGGTCTTCGGGTAGTAGGCGGGGGACACGCTGAACTGGTTGCCAGCCAATCGCAGGGCTCACAGAGACGAACAACCATTCGCGTTCACATTCACACCTAGGAACAAATTGGAGTGTTCAAGCAGCCTGCCATGCATGTTTTTTGGAATGTGGGAGGAAACCGGAGTACCCGGAGAAAATCCATGCAGGCACTGGGAGAACATGCAAACTGCGACCGGAGCTGGAATCGAACCCGGTACCTCTGCACTGTGAAGTCAACGCGCTAACCACCGGACCACCAGGCTGCCCTTGTTTGTTTACTTATTTATTTATGTATGTATGTATGTATGTATGTATGTATGTATGTATGTATGTATGTATGTATGTATGTATGTATGTATGTATGTATGTATGTATGTATGTATGTAGGGGCGGCCCGGTAGTCCAGTGGTTAGCACGTTGACTTCACAGTGCAGAGGTACCGGGTTCGATTCCAGCTCCGGCCTCCCTGTGTGGAGTTTGCATGTTCTCCCCGGGCTTGCGTGGGTTTTCTCCGGGTGCTCCGGTTTCCTCCCACATTCCAAAAACATGCATGGCAGGCGGATTGAACACTCTAAATTGTCCCTAGGTGTGAGTGTGAGCGTGCATGGTTGTTTGTCTCTGTGTGCCCTGCGATTGGCTGGCAACCAATTCAGGGTGTCCCCTGCCTACTGCCCGATGACAGCTGGGATAGGCTCCAGCGCCCCCTGCGACCCTAGTGAGGATAAAGCGGTTCAGAAGATGAATGAATGAATGTATGTATGTAACTAACCATAATACACTCCTTTCAGTTCTGAGTTTTTTGATTCCTATGCAATTTTGTTTTTTGATTCCACAGGAATCAAAATCAAAATGCGCAAAAAAAAAAAAAAAAAAAGAACAACAGAAATATCTGAAAAATGACCTGATGGTATTTAATTATTATTATTATTTTTTTTTTTTACAAGTATTGAAAAAAAGTTCTGTTTTTCCTCCCGCAGCTTGCCGGTGTGACCACAGGGGAACGGTGGCGGGCAGCACCCAGTGCGACGCGGTCAGTGGCGACTGCTTCTGCAAGCGTCTTGTCACCGGACGAAGCTGTGATCAATGTCCGGTAAGACGCTCACCGTCGTGCTGACGAAGGTCACCGGTTTACAACTGGCATTCTGCTCCCTAATTACTGAACTTGCTGAATGAAAATCACATCCTATTGACTCAGAGTTTTGCACTGTTAGTTACTCCTATTATTGTTGACTTCCTTTCTTCAAGCTTGTTTTCGCTGTCCGTCTTGTCCCACTCATCCAGGAATAGTGTGGGCAGGAATGTGAGCTCCTGCCTGGACTCTGTCTAAATTTAGTTGAGGCATTTTAGGGTAGTCCACTTGGTGTGGGTTTCCATCTGCCTAAAAATGGTCAGGTCCGAAAGTGGATCTTACGTCAAACAAGAAATAATCATTGAGTGTGAAAGAGTTAAAGTACTTCAATGAAACAATGAAGCTGCCTTCTGAACGTGGTTGCTGCATCATCGAAAACACAACCACTCTTTTGAAAGAGAAGAAGACAACTCACAATGTTAAATAACAGGAACCAGACAGTGATGATATACCACAAAGTTGTGAATGTTAGTCTTTGAGATTACAGGGTTGGCTTCAATCTGTGTGACTCAAACACTTCTTTTTGAGAATGACGGGTGATGTTTTCAGTTGCCAAGATTTTCTCTCTCTGTCCCTAGCCCTCGTTTTATCTGTTTATCTATCTCTCCCAGCCAGAACACTGGGGCCTGAGTCTTGACCTGAATGGCTGCCGAGGCTGTGAATGTGACAGTGGAGCTGCTCTGGATAACCAGTGAGTGATGTTAACTGAGCAGATTCAAATAAATTGAGTGTCAGTAGCCTCCTGTTTAGTCTGTGGCAATAGAGGTTAACATCCTCTTATTTAAATGGCAGCGCTGAGTGATAATGACAAATATATTTGGCACGAGAGAGAGAGAGAGAGAGAGAGAGAGAGAGAGAGAGAGAAAGAGAGAGAGGCAGATCGGCGGTAGAGTGGTTAGCGCGTCGACCTCACAGTGCAGAGGTACCGGGTTAGATTCCAGCGCCGACCTTCTTGTGTGCTGTTTGCATGTCCTCCCCGGGTACTCCGGTTTCCTCCCACATTCCAAAAAACATGCATGGCAGACTAATTGATACTCAAAAAGTTTCCCTAGGTGTAAGTGTGAGCGCGGATGGTTGTTCGTCTCTGTGTTCCCTGCGATTAAATGTCCACTTTAATTACTTAATGCAAAAAAGAAAAAAAAATCACATATTGCATTGTAAGTACATTCTGGCCACATTTTCTCAATTAGATCAAATGTTGGTCTCATTAAGTGTATCCTAAATAACTGTATCCATTTACAATACATTCACATTGTCGTCATTCATTCATCAGCAATTCTTGACGTTGAAATATGGGCCAATTTATCCACTTGGTTAAGGACTAAAGTCGATTTGTGAATTAAAAAAAATAAAACAAATGAATAAAAGTAGTACTTTATGTAAAATCATGTGTTCTCCATAGGTGCTCCATCGATAACGGACAGTGTCTCTGCCGTAGTCACATGACAGGACGCCAGTGTACACAGGTGGAGTCTGGCTATTTCTTCATGGCTCTGGATTACCTCTTGTATGAAGCTGAGTTGGCCAAAATGGGTCAGGTGAGAGTTTTGATCGAAGGAACATCTATGACATGACACATCAAATTGCACAAATTAACATATTCGTCTTCTATCAGGGCTGCACGCTGGAGACCAGGGAACACCAGCAAGGGCGTCCGGCCACATGGACAGGTATCGGGTTTGCCCGCATACCCGAAGGTGGCACTCTTGAGTTCATCATCAGCAACATCCCTTATTCCATGGAGTATGACCTGCTCATTCGCTATGAGTCACAGGTGGGTGCATTTCAAGACCAAAGAGTTTAGACACACCTCATCAATTAATCTTTCAATCAGAGGTTGTGCATTATCTATTACCCATCCATTCATCCATATTCTGATCCGCATTATCCTCACAAGGGTCGCGGGGAGTGCCTCAGCCTATCTCAGCTGTCTCCGGGCGGTAGCCAGGGTACACCCTGAACCGGTTGCCAGCCAATCGCAGGGCACACAGAGACGAATAACCATCAGCACTCACACTCACACTTAGGGACAATTTACAGTGTTCCATTAGCCTGACATGCATGTTTTTGGAATGTGGGAGGAAACCGGAGTACCCGGAGAAAACCCACGCAGCCACTGAGAGGACATGCAAACACCACACAGGGAGGCCGGAGCCGGAATTGAACCCTGCACCTCTGCACTGTGAGGCCGACATGCTAACCAGGCCACCAAACCACCAGGCCACTATATATGTATTACCCTTAAATCTTAATTCTAAATTTATGTGAGCATTATGTGAGCAAATGGAAAGGCATTCCCACAGACACGCTCCAAAATGTTTCCCAGATGACTGAAAGCTTTTATTGACACAAAGTGCAATGTTACTTCCTGTTGGTGTCATGGCCAGATATCTGAATATTTTTGTCTGATACAAAGATCAACTTTGTAGATGACATCCATCGTCTCAGAACATTCATCTATTCCAGATGCCCCGGGACTGGGAAGAAGTACGAATCACAGTCGTCCGTCCAGGCCCGATTCCAACCAGCAGCCCCTGTGGGAACACAATTCCAGATGATGACAAACTAGTTGTCGCCCTGCCCGCTGGAGCCAGGTTTGTTGCTCTAGCGCACATGCACACACTCAACCACAAAATTTTGGGATGGTGGAAAAACATTCAGAACTACTTATGTGTGAAGTATTTATGGTGTAGAGTGTTGCGACTGCCGCACAGCCTTGCTGACTTTTTTTTCCCCCCCTCATATTCACTTCAGCATAGGTAGTATTTATTCATTCATGTACAGTAGTAGTCATACTGTTGCTGCTTATTGTGATCATTGTTATTGGCCGGTGTAATAAATAACGTAAATTTGCTCCTATACAACTGGAATTTCCCCATTGTCTGGCCAAGCAAGACTAATTCAATTTTTCTGTTGTAGTCTAAAAAGCTCCGCTAGGAGAATCTCATTGATTGACAGAACTAATATAGGACATTTAAAAGTAAACAGGGGTCTCTATATTCGGATTTCTTATCTATGCAAGATACATTCTTTTCGGTATTCAGTACTTTGGATACTGTATATATTGATCTGGAATGATAAACATTTAGGATGTTATCATGCTATAACTCTTTCAATGCCAGACATTTCAAAAAATGGCATTCTGACTGATTCTGACTGACCGTATGTAAACAGAAACTACCAACATTTTTCTCAATATTCTTTTTTATAATCAGCATTCGAGTGTGGTTTAATTTAATCAAATCACATATTTTGTACCAAAGAGTGCAGAAAACAAGCTTTTTGTGAAGATGTTTTATGCAAAACAATAAACTTTATGATAATTATTTTTGTTTTAGTGACGCATCAAACATCCTTTTCTACTATAAAATACCAAGAGCAATGATGAAAATGTCCTTTTACATTTGACAAACTTTACAAACTATTTGCGCGCTATTTAGTAATAGTAGTATTTAGTCGCGTGTGTGTGCATCGTTCCATTCAAGTATGTTTGTGTATGTATATACATTATTTAAGCGCTTCTACTTGAAAATTTAAATATTTACTCTCCATCATGGGCGGCCCGGTAGTCCAGTGGTTAGCACGTCGGCTTCACAGTGCAGAGGTGCCGGGTTCGATTCCAGCTCCGGCCTCCCTGTGTGGAGTTTGCATGTTCTCCCCGGGCCTGCGTGGGTTTTCTCCGGGTTCTCCGGTTTCCTCCCAC
>CAAKHF010007497.1:0-23865 GCA_901007745.1 Hippocampus kuda
CCCCCCCCCCGCCCGCCACCCCCTCCCCCCCCCCCCCCCCCCCCCCCCCGCGACGGCGGGTAGCGGGAGGCAGCCGACGGACAAAAGTTTGATGGTTGAGAGAGTCTCATTTTGTAATCTAAACACTGAGGGAGGAGGAAGCGGAGGAGGCGGCGGTGGCGGTTTTGGGGAGAAGCTGTGGGCCAAGATGCCGGAGATTGAACCTGAGCAGGATCTGACGTCGGCTTTGTAACTTGATCAATGACCTCGCAACATTTAGATCCTTATTTCCTGTGTAGCCTCATTACCTTGTCTTATTCTCACCGCCGCTGAGCCTCATAAGCCCCCCGATCTAATTAAGAGTTCTCTCGCCGTCGCTGAAATAGTACTTTTCTTCCATTGCGAAGATGGCACCGCGATTAGATTCCGAGATCAGAGGCGGATCTGACAACCGCAGAAATCGCTTCGGCGTTGACCGACAATGCCTCGCTCGGATCGTACGCCGTTATGGCAACGCTTCGGAATTATGCATCCGTCACTGACAAATTTACCGTCATCCACCGTTGGCCCGCGGTTGCCAGGTTTCAAAGTGTGCTTTGACATTTCACTTTGGAGAACAGTCAGACTCCGATCCAAAGGACAAATGAGGTGCGTTTTTTTTCTTCTTCTTCTTCAGGAAGTGTACAAAAATGTTCCAATTTCCTTGTCGGAATAGTCTCTGTCTATTCTCCGCACAATATTCCAGGATTCTTGAACTCAAGGCGTTTCTATGCAACCCCCAAGAGAAATTTGGGTTTTGATGGTCCGTTTGTCGGTGATGCAAAAGCTGCATGACCGCAAAAAGGGCCTGAAGCAGGGTCCAATGTAGAACTCATTACATTTTTTTACTTTTTTAAATTTTTTTAATCAAAACGGCAGCATTCAGCGAACATCCTGAACAGGACACGGTCAGGCACTGACATTTTTCGAAAACTCATTCAGTTAACTCATTCAGTACCAGCGAATTCTGGACCAAGTCTGAAAAGACGTTTAAAAACGTCTTTGGGAGTGAATGAGTTAACGGGACTTTGGCAGAGGTTGGTTGGGCTCTTCGCTGAGTTGTCTCAGCAGACATTTTAACCGGGTGGCTAGCCAGTAGTTAAATGCATTCTTTCCCCTGCATTGGCTCAGGTTAGCAGTTCCCCGCAGCAGTTTGGTCTGCGTGCCACTTGGTGCTTTTCTTATGTGTGTTATTAGGCAAGTTTATTTTTGGAAAGCCACCAGTCACACAGTACCTCAAGCTGCGCACACTCGCTGTTGAGGCTTTCGGATTTGCAAAAGCAAGTCCTACCAGGGACTGGTTTTGTATTTTTATTGTTTTTTTTTTTTTTGTACCTGGCAAGACCCCAACAAGTGTGCTCATACAATTAACGCAGACGTTCCCATTGCACTTTTTCTGCTCCTTGCGAAAGGCCGCAGAAATTCCTTTTATTGTAAACTCTGAGTCATATTTGTTTGTACTTTCCGTTTGCCAACAAAAACTTGATGTTCTTGCTTGGACCAACATAATTACAGAGCGAAATGTTGCTCCTGACATTTTTTTTTTCCCCGTGAACATGGATTTCCTAGCAATGATACGGCAAAACACCAATGTTGTTTTGACGCTAGGCTGAGAAAATGTTTCTGAAGCTCTTCTTGCGGGCTGCTTGTGAAAGCCGCACAATTTCACATAACTAATCTGAAAATAAAGCGAAGGGTTCTTCCTCTTTTTTTTTTTTTTTGGAGACACTCGGCATAGTTGTGGGAGTTCAACTGTAGAGGTCAATGACTGACTTGGGCTCAGACTAACAATATTGCAACACCATTCCAAGTCCAACCTTGTCATTGGCTACTCTAGCTTAACGGGAAGGTCAATTTGACACGCAGCAAAAGCAAAAAAAGAAAAAACCCAAAAGATTTCCAAACCATTGCAGGGAAACGCATGAGCACCATACAGTACTTCGCCCCGCGTTTGAAATACAGACCTTGTACTTTACCTTTAAAAGCTAATGGCCAGCCATCAAAAAGTGACCTAATGGGCTTTTCCGTTTGTATTTTCAGTCTTCCCTGAGTCAACTCTTTCCACACCATTTTGCATTTCCATGACCAGTTTAGACACGGAAAGCTGTGCCAAGTTGTTTTCAGGACATGCTTCATCTGTCGTTGGGCCAAAGCGCACACAGAGACGGACGGCTGTGTGACGTCTCCCCCTACTTTGGGCTGCGCTTTCTTCTTTTCCTTTTTTCTTCAAGCAACGATAAGGTAGCCAGAGAGAAAAATGTTTTTAAATATCAAATTAAAATATTTTTAACTCGGTGGCCATACACCTAATATAGTCTGTTTAACCCTTTGAGGGACAGCGGTTACTTCAGTGGACAGCTTATCATGTTTTCAGTTTTAAAGGGTTAAGAAAAAAAATGTAAAATATGGTTTTGTATAATACTGTAGTATTTAAACAAAATATCTCCAGTGAGAAACATCTCACTGGCGGACTGCTGTTCGATACCTCTCTGAAGGTGTACCTAATGAAGTGGCCAATCAGCGTCAATTTTAACCCTGGGTCAAATTTGGCCCCTATAAATTCTGCTACTCAAATGCTACCCTTAAATCCCAAATGCTCAAATTTGGCACAAAATTAGGATTAAAGCATGAAATATTTGAAAAAAAAAACCCATATTTTTGGTGTTCAGTGAACATATAGCAGTCATTTAACTCATTCAGTACCAGCCAATTCTGGACCTAGTCTGAAATGACGTTTAAAAACGTCTTTGGGAGTGAATGAGTTAATGTAAAATTCATCATTTTCCAAAGAAGAAAAGGGGTCTTGGGTTCTTCAGGATTAAGACGGGCTTTTTAAGCAAGCGGCGAGAAGATATTTCAAAGAAACCCCTTTTAGGTCTGACAAGATGCACAAAGTGGGGACCAGAACGACCAAGTCATAATAAAAAAAGGGTAGAGAAAACTTGCCAGCCTCCTCTCACCCACTGAGTAAAGTGTTGGGCAACCGGCATTTGGCGGGGAACATTAAGTCCCGCCCTCGTCAGGACAAACAAGGCAGGAGGGAGGCCAAGCGAAAGGATACCCTGGAGGGTGCCAAAGCCGGTTTTAGTGACGTCACCTGGCCTGCTATGTTCAAGCAAACCCCTCCTCCATCCCTCCCTCATTCCAATCCCTCCCCCTTTCACCTCATGCACCTCCTCGCTCCACCTCCTCTTTTCCGAGGCCTTACAGGAATTCCCCTCCTCGTCACATTATTCTGAGGAAACCGCTGGCAACGCCCCAAAACCACTGCAGCGCTCCAGCTGATAGGGCGGAAACACAGCTGTGACTGTTTTGACAGAGAAGCATGTATGGACTGACTTTTCTTGGTCACGAACAAAAGGACGCACTCGATTGTTTATTTCCATGACACGTGAGCCAAGCGCGCGGTAAGAAACGAACATTTTGTCCTATTTGTAAAGCGCGCGTCGACTGATTTGTGTTGTGCAAGGTCAGATTGACTGTAGGTTGTCGCATTTCAGCTTTGCTTCCGTCCTGAACGCGCAGCGCGGGTATCGCTGCCTAACCGAGGAACTTCTCGGCTCACTCAAACTGAGATGACACCGACTGCGGTGACGCTTTTACCAGCCGCGATTGTTCAGCGCTCAAGAGTCAAGTGTGAGGCATCCTGCGTACTTTTCAAAGTTTCATTTTCTGTTTTGCTCTTTCGATCTCGTGTTGGGTTTGATAGGAACTGTAGCGTTTGCTTGATTGATTGAAATGTTGTGGTGTGCTTGAAGCAACAGTAAGCACCCCCCCCCACCCCAGTTCATTTGTGTAGTAGACAAGTTGACTGACTTGGATCATTCCAAAAACAACACCAAAAATGTCTGCGAGACATTTTGTCAACCTGGTCTGATGTGGCAACACCACCCCCTCCCCCACCACATTCCTTATCATACGTACAAAGCTGACTGTACATGCACAATTTGTTTTCGTGCTGAAGCACACTGACACATGCTTCCTGTCAACGCATCGCTTGGCGACGCGCTGGCCGTCACTCGCTGACCTCAGTGAAGGGGAATCGCCAATGTCGTCTGTTATTTTGGCGTCACTGAGCACAACCTAGAGGGAATTCGAAATTCTCACCCGATGGGATTCGATGCACAGTTTGTTTCAGGGCCTTTTTCTAACCTGTTGCAAAAGAAGGAAGTGGGTTTTTGTGCGCAGACGTACAGACGTCTTCCTTTTCTGTCTCTTCTCTGAAACCAAACTGAGAAAGTGTTCTCTCCGTCAGACATTTTTGCTAATTTATAGATTAATACTGGGTGCTATCTCGATGATTGCAGATTTACATTGTTGGTCAGACAATCATGGAATCATGGTTGAAATCAAGTCATTTTCATGTTAAATATATTTTAAAACTCATTCAGTACCAGCCAATTCTGGACCAAGTCTGAAAAGACGTTTAAAAACGTCTTTGGGAGCGAATGAGTTAAAAGCACCTCCGTCACTCTTTTGATCACACTGTGACACACGATGCAAGGCGCGCTTAAATTCCCCGCGTCACATGCACGGCCAACGACATCATCCGCAAAGGAAGATCTTGCAGTTTACCTGCCAATATATCATGCATGTAACCGGTTGGTACCTCCAACAAGGTTCAGAACCACTGATGTAACCCATTGACTCGATTTCTGTTCCGGCAATCTCAAGCACGGCTTACTTGGGCATACTGCGCCTCTGACTGGCCTGATATTGATGCAATTTAGGGATGCCGCAATGCCTGGCTGGGGAAGGACGACTTGCATCCAACGATGGCGCAGAAAGGCACAAATGTCCCGTTTCGCCCAACGCTCGACTTGCCCTTGGCACGAAAATGCGGCTCCATATCTCTTACGTTTGATGAAAAATGATCTTTGTGTCACGTCTAAGAACGGAGATTAGAGTGGTTTTGTCAAAAGCCAACACACAACTTGATGTAGTCATGTCCAAAAAGACGCCAAACAGACGCACACAGTCTTTCATCCCTTAATCATTCCGTCACTCCTTTTTGTGTCCGGTAGATTAGGCAGCGAGTCATTCCAGTTCCCACCCAACCGAGATAATATGAAAAATTCCATGATACACCGACTGATGATAATGATGATGATGGACGACAACGTAATGGGACACTCCTGCTCCGGGTTGGGATTTCCTTCGCTCCCCATCATTGTTTGACCGCAGTCACAGAGAGGGAAGACTTCATCAGTCTTAAGCTCTACTTTCAGATTGATTTATTACCCTCCCGAGCATGGGGAGTCCCCCTTTTTTTTTCTTCTCAGGCATGTCTGCAAAAGATAAAGAATTTGTCTGGAGCTGACGGAAACTGTTATGGCCACTTATTGCGTGGGTCAGCAGCTGAGGGCTGCAAAACTGGCTGGGGTCTTCTCCACACGCGACAGGAAGAAAGCTGAGATATGATCAGCAGACTTCCTTTCAAGTTGGCAAAGGATTTTGCATAGCTCGCACATCTGGCGGCGGAGGAGGGAAGACGGGAAAGATATTCGTACTTAGAAGCAACGCACTCAACGGTATGACGAGCGCACACGAAAGCAAAGCAACAGATCATAAGGTGTTTCGACTGACGCTAAATAGTATCGGGTGCGATTCTGGGAAGCTGGACCAAACTTTGAAGACGCTTGAAGCTTGGAACCAAGTGTGAGGTGCACCTGCACACTGTCTCGTGTCTGTAAATGCCCTTGACTGTTCAAAAGAATGCAGCCTCCGCGAGGGTATGTGTGCCACCATGTGTGCATTTCGCACAAAGCCGGGCGTGGACAGAATTCCGGTGAAGGTGCTCGAGTTACATAATCTCTCCTCTGCGCTGTGACAAGGAAGAAGGGAGCAGCTGCCGGCTAGCATCTCGTCATCTTCATCCCCTGCTTCGTCTCTTCCTCTCTGTTGAATTTGGATGCTGCAGTGTGTATCCTCCCCTCAAGATCTCTTCCATCCCGATTTTGAAACCGCAGCCTCCCCGTTGCGTCGTGTGTCGCAGACGCACGTGCGCACACACGCGCACACACGCTGTCAGTCCAAACAGAAAAATGCCGTTCACCTTTGACTCGTCCTTTTTTTTTTTGCACATGGACCATCTGCTCGCACTCTCTGTTTCAAGAGCACACAGATATGGTGTGGCGTCGTGCATACTAATGATATCACAACAGCGCAGATGCTGCTGTTATATCAAAACAACTAGCGCGTGTATCTTTGATGCTAGCAGGGGGAGCAGCAGCTTGACGGAGAAAAAAAGCAGCCCGAGACGAGTAAACATATGGAGTCTTTGCGCCGCCTTGAGAAGCTGCCACTATGCGGCCGATGGCGTCCGTTCGGCGCGGTGAGGCCGAACGGTGCAGTTTGTTGAGAAAAAAAATGTGTGTTTTGAGGGCCGCGAGGCGGGAAGGCTTGTTGAGCCTGGTGTTGGGTTGTTGGCCCGCAGGCTGAGGTAAACAGTGCCCAAGAAAGAGACTTTCTGGGCAGCCATCCGTTCCTTCACCCCCCCCTCCCCAACTCCGTTCTGAGACGTCACATCGGTACGTTTCTAAACTTTGTACATATCGGCATCCCGTTCTGCTGTGCGGCCTCCCTCGAGCCACAGCCGGCATGTTGCAGGTCACACCAAGTGAACACTGGAAGTCAAGCCCGCATCTGCACGAGGACCTCGCTCCGGCCTTTGAGGCGCTACTAATTCACACACTCTGCCCCCCCACCCCAAATCCCAGTCAGCACAGCACAGTCATGTCGGGAGGTGTTCCGCGAAGGATTCAAGATGTGAGGTTGTCATGGCAGCAACCAAAAAGATCGAGGCAGCCGCGCTCGCGTGGCCTGCCCCGGCCAAATCATCGCCTAGCGTTCATGACGCATGATTCGAAAACCTGTCAACACCTTCCATCGTCCCGTTGCCTTTGACTTTGAGTGTAATCGAGGCTTTCTGTTGTCCACGAGATACGGGGGGGGGGGGGGGAAGAGAAACAATGATCAATGTCATGCGTCTCTTTTGACCGAGCTTTTAGTGTCTTAACCAAAAGGGTCGGCCTTCTCTGTCTCCCGTTCTATTGTCATCGAGATTGGTCGATTGTTCTCACCCTGCCTAAAAATCTGGACGCCTTCCATGACTTGCTGTGGTTTTCATCAACGCTGCAACATTGACGTTCTCCCTTTCCGCGTTTTCTTGCGGCTGCGTGCTTTGCAGATGGCAAAGATGAATGTCTGAAAGCCCCCGTCGTGAAATATTTGACCATCGCGGAGACCACTCCGGCAAACCCGAGCGCAGATAATGAGGGAAATTTGAACCGTATAATCATTCCCTTCTGTCTTAACAACTTGGCCTGCGTGGATGGAATCTTTTGTCCTTATTAAGGGTGAGGGATGAAGGGACTGCTGCCTTGTCCCTTTCGACTCATTGTTTCCTGCGTTGTGAGCATGACTTCATTGGATGCCTTTCAGCATGAGGCGTCTTTGTTTGCGGTTAGTTATGTAAAGAGAGCAATCGGATTCTTACACCGGCGCAAATACGCTGTACGTTGGGCGGTAATCACCGATGTCACGGTTCGGCGGTGCGGTCTCACCCGAGACGTTCGGTAATAAGGCGAGCTGTTCAAACAATGAAGAGCCAAATCACCTTGACCGCCATCCAAGCAAAAATTGCACCGGCCATCATCGTTGACTTGAGGAAGCCTTGCAAGCCTGCTGGCAATTCACCCGAGGGAAGCTTCGAGAGTCCCCGCTTTGTGGAATAGCACGGCCGGGGGGGCGGGGGGGGGGGGGGGGGGAGTACATCGGAGGGCAAGGGAATCCACAATCTCAGTGCAGCATTTGAATACATTCCTGTCTTTGACGGACAGATGCACGAAAACAAATGCGCTGCCCTCTGTTGCTGTGTTTCTGCTGGCAGGGCGCCTTTGTTTTGCTCCGCAGCAGCTCGGGATGGGAACACATTATGTAATCTGTGGCGTGTGCTCTCGGGGTAGGAGAGCGACGGAGATGGGGTGTGACTTGTAACACACACAATGACATAATCCACTGACCTCTTGCACCAGCCACTCATATCCTCCTCACTGCGGATTCCCGGCATGGAATTACTGTGATTTTGGCAACGACGGAAGAACATCCTTTTTTTTTTTTTTTTTTGGTCCTCTAATAACATTTGTGGCGGTCGAAAATGAAATTGCTGCAATTGGTCCTCTGGGACTTGTCTCGAATCATGAGGTCATCGATAAAGCAGAAAAGCGATGATGGATTTATGTTTCCATTCAGTTTCATGGTCATGGGAGGAAAGATAAGATAAGAAAACCTTTATTAGTCTCGCAATGGAGAAATTCCCATTTCACAGCAGCAAAGTAGCTCCTACTTTTCCCCTAACATATGAATAAAAAGCGTAGTCTTTGGTAAAATCCAGATGATCTGAAATGTGCCCCCCCCCCCAACTTTGCCTCATATCACAGTGACATTTTCGGCAGTACATTTTTAAAAAGTCAACCAAAAAATGTCTTGACAAAATAGGATGTTCTGGCCCCTAAACACGGCAGTCTGTTTAATATTGGATCTGTGGAATAGGAATATGGTTTTGTTTTGTTTTTCCATCTAAAACTGTCCAAACGTTCAGAATTTCAGCAGTAAGACCTACTGATTGATGAACTTGGACTGATTATCCTTGTGTTGAATCATGTTACTGACCAAACCAGTAACTGTGTCATTATCCTTTGTACACTACTTGGAAAGCTAAGTATTTTTAAAGGTGGTATAAAAAAAAAGGTTTAATAACAAAAAAGCTTTCACACTCGCATTCACACCTTGAGGCATTTCAGCGTTTTTTTTTTCCAATTAAACTAAAATGCATGTGTTTGGGTGTGGGAGGAAGCTGCGGTAGCAGGGGAAAAAATGCACTCGGTACATTTTATCGAAACATGTTTCTAAATTCAAACCTGACGGGCTTTTAGTAGCCAGCCTGCTGTCTCCGCCGGCTGCCTGTGAGAAAAGAAGCGCACACACCAGTTCACCAGAAATCCTCTGACAAGTTCTGGCGCATTCTTGTTCGAGCATCGTCCAGCATCTGGAGTCGCGGCTGCCATTTTTAATGTCGTGTTTGAAATCCTAACCTGTACCTAACGCGTATCCGCGTCGTTTTTAAAACGTGTGGCTATACGGTCGCATTACGCAAGCGCGCTGCCTCAATGATGACCATAGTTTCCATCATGGAACAGTGCACTCTCCCGGCTCTGGAAGAATATCTGTTTTTCATTTAACAGACATCATCCCGCATGGGCCGTGTGGGAGGAATCCCTCGTAATATTACTTGCACGCTGCCATCCGTTCACAGTTGCGTACGGTACGTGGGCATGTACGTGCTGGCGCTTGCCGCCTGCTGAAAATGCACCTTTACTTGTGTTGCAGATAAAATCGAGGAGGCCCAGAAAGAGCTGAAAGAACCCACGGGCTCAAGGAAAGGTAAGAGACATTTCTTTTTCAAGTTGTTATATCAAGGACAAATAAGGTTTCAACAAGTGACCGGTCGACTACCCTCACAATCGTTTGTAAAGTGGTTTACGAGAGTGCCAAACAAATGTAAAAAAAATATCCAATAATCTTATAAATCCGACAACATATTATTATTTACATAATCTATATAATGTGTGCTAATGCAAAGACAGTACTGATTATAATTCGTTTATTTTTTTTGGTGAATGTCACCTGACCAACTTCTGAGTCGAGGAAAAGAAAGAAGAAAAAAAATCCAAGTGACTTGCAGGTCATGAGAGCTTTGATGGACTTATCGTTCTTAACAAGACTGGGAACAGCTTGTGTGGAGAAGCTAAGTGGACAAGATATAAATAACTACTTGTATTCTTGTCCATGCGTGCCAGTCAAACGGTGACGACACTTTTTCTGTGACATGCACTTTTTGTACATGACGCGTCCGACTTCTTACAATCGAAAACCTGATTAGAGCCAGTCTCTGAGCATTGGATGTGTCATTAAATCAACATTTATTTTGGCTTTTGACCTTTTTTTTTTTTTTTTAAATGTAATGCTGTATGCTTTTCATGGAGAATGGATAAGCAAGGACAGGGCGTTCCCTGGTCTAATTATGCCAAATACCCGGGAGAAACGAAATACCTTTGAAATGCGGTAAACTGTGACAGGTCACGATGAGGTTTATGTAACTATATGCTGAGTCACTTTTTCAAAGGTGACAAAATGATGATCGAGAGCCCAGCGTGCCGATTTGTACCGATGTGCCTCTTGTAATTTTTTTGTACAAAAAAAGCTCAATACTGGAATAGAATGAAGTGGGGTTTAAAAACAAACAAAAAAAACCTCCATCTGCACAGGAATTCTGTTTGTCCTTGACACAAGTGACAGTTTAAAAGACTGCTCCAAGCTTTTTGACGGTGTGACTTTTTAAGCATGGAACGTAAAACGTATGACGATGTTTCCCATTTGGTTTTACATCAGCTGCACAATTAATAGCTAATTTTAAAAAGGCAACTCCCAGTTTGGATGCTGGCTGTTAGCTTTCGAATGGTAATTATGCTAACTGTACAATCAGCTGCCTCTCCAAAACACCCTGGAGTACACTTATGAACAGATGAATGGACAAATGAACTTGCCCTATGCAAATCTATTTGTTATTACAATTACCCGTACACGCTATTGTGTTTTGGAGGAAAGGCATGTTTGTTTGTCAAGTGAGAACACTAACGATGTTAATTAAAAAGAATGGACTCAATGGAGCAAAATGCTTGGACGCGCAAACCACTTAAAATATCGGTACGCATTGAGAAACAACGGTAAAGTTGCAGTGTTACGTAAAGTGATATACGCACCTAAGGGGCCATGGTGACCGGGAATTTGCTTTCATGTTTTAGAAAAACATTCATGTTGACAGCCCTGGTTTCGATTAACTGGAGCAAAACGGTTTACCCATCAGAACAGTTCATATCTTGTGTTGTACCTAATTCAGGAATGCTCTCAAATGGGAGATGAGAAAAAAAAATAATAAAGTGATCGCAAGTGTGCAAACGCTATCTCACTTTCATTTATTTATTTATTGCGTGTCCTTTGGAGTGGAGTAATTCACTTGCCTGGTTTAGCCTCTAGTTTGCCTAAAGGCAGCTGTGGGACATTCCAGCTGCCAGTGACTGAAAACGCATGTGGGCAATGGTGCTTTATTTTGCCAAAAGGACCACAGATATTGAAAAGGTTTGTCTGACGATTTCTTTCCTGGTTTGTCCACAGGCATATCTGAAAGCAATCGACGAATTGAAGATAACATCAAAGGTTTGAAGAGGAAAAAGGTTGTGGCAGAGAACAAGCAAAAGAAAATTCCAAAATCCCCGGTGAAGAAACCACCGCAGCTGAAAACTCCCGAAACTGTCGAAGGAGGAACCCCCAAGGAGAACAGACCTTGCTCCCCTGCTTCCGGCAGTCCCTCCCATCATCCCTCAACATCACTGAGCGAGGAAGGAGAATCACAAGATGCTCAACCTGTTGAAGCATCCCCTGACAAAGGGGACTCTGTCACTGACCATGAAAGGCTAACGCAAGAGAACGCCAAGTCAATGCTGCCGTCCCACGGACCAACCAATGATGATGACGGTTCTTTAAAAGCGGCTCCACCCAAGGACGGTAATACCCGAGCCCGCAGCTTTGATAAGGATCCTTACCACACCAGTGCCCCGCTCGATGTCCTACTGAAGGCGATGGAGCCCGACATGCTTACACTTACTGACAGGAAACAGACCTTCCAAGTGGCGGCCGCCGCGGAACCGACTTCTAACCTTCAATCTCAAGCCACGAGTGAATTGTCCAGCATGACGGCTGTTAATATCGGTCTCCATACTCACTCGTCTCCTTTGCAGACGTATTATATCGACAAACAGGGTCATTTCATTGGCATTGCAGCACCATTGCAGGAAAGTGTACAGGCATCAACACAGGGTGACCCTTTGCAGTCGTTATCTTTTGCAAATCAACATTTCATTCCTGTTGTATCTAATCCGGAAAAGCCCAGAATTCACATGAGTTTTAATACTGGACTGTCTACGATCACCCATGCGCCGGCTCCCTCGAGCTCAAATGCTTTGCCAAAAAGCCAACCCCCAATTGTGCACACCTGCCAGTCGCTCTCAGCAAGTGTGCCCAGCACCATTCAGGTCCCAGTTACACCCGGAAACAACCATGTTCAGATTACGACTTTAATGAACTTTGGGTCGGAGCAGGTTTCCAAGGACCAAAAGCAGAAGAAGCCGGGAAAATATGTTTGCGAATACTGCAACCGGGCGTGTGCAAAACCCAGCGTGCTGCTCAAACATATCAGGTCTCACACCGGCGAAAGACCATACCCCTGCGTAACTTGCGGTTTTTCCTTCAAAACCAAGAGCAACTTGTACAAGCACAAGAAATCACACGCTCATGCGATCAAACTGGGTCTCATTGCGCGCTCCGAATCGGGAGGGGCACTGCAATCACACGATTCTGACAAAGCCCTCGGAACACATTCAGAGGTCGATGAGAGCGGAGACAGTGACGACGACGGAAGCACCGTCGATCTGGATCCGGAATCATCGCAAAGTAGTGCAGCGGCCTTGTCAGAAAACAGCCTCCAAAGCGCTGGTACAAACCAAGCAAGCTACGGAGAAATGGACTCAACGGCTGTGTTCGACTCAATGAAACCGGCTCTCGTCCAAAGAGGTCATGAGCACAAAGTGACAGCTGTGCTCCCGAAAGTTGTTGTCTATCCAGTTAACGTTTCACCTCTGAGGGCAGATAGCCCTCGAGTTACCGGCGCCGCACCCGAACAAGCTGCTTCGCAACGGCAACGAGAGTTTCCAAATGTTAATCTGAGATCGAACATCACGGCCCTGTCGTCTTTGAAAGAGGTCGTGAGTACAAGTCCCTCACTAGATACGGTCAGCGAAGATGAAGACCAACAGTGCAAGTCTCCACTCTTAAGTGGGCACGCTCAGCTCCAGAGGCAACAAGCGACAGACTTTTCTCAGCAGCAACAAGCCAAGTGTCTCCTTAGTCCTCGTAGTTTGGGGAGTACAGATTCTGGCTACTTCTCTCGCTCCGAAAGTGCTGACCAGGCAATGAGTCCACCGAGTCCATTTGTAAAGATAACGCCACCAGCTGAAATGGACGTCTCCAAAAAGGATGGTTCTCATCTCCCTCCTGTTGTTTCGACGGTAATGCACGTCACAGTGGAGCATTTGTCACAAGCAAAAGAGGGACAGATGCGCCCCCCGTTGGAAACAAAAGCCCTTTCTCTTGAGGAAAGAATTTCAAAGCTGATATCAGACAATGAGGCGGTGGTGGACAACAAGCAACTGGACAGTGTTAAACCAAGGCGAACATCTCTATCAAGGAGAGGAAGCATCGACTCTCCAAAATCCTACATATTTAAAGATTCCTTTCAGTTTGACCTGAAACCAATTGGAAGGAGGTCAAGTTCAAGTTCCGACATCCCCAAGTCTCCGTTCACTCCCACAGACAAATCGAAGCCAGTTTTCCTTCTCTCTGTACCTTCTCAATACTCAATGGATTGTTTGCCGATCACAAGGAGCAACTCGATGCCGACTACGCCAGGGCACTCCGCTCTTCCGCTCAATATTGCCCACCTGCCCCACCCTTTGCGAATTTCTCATTCCTTTGATGAGAAAAGTTCAATCAATGATGATGTATTTTCGTCTGCGCCATCAACCCCCAATCCGGCAATACATTCTCGGACCTTGGTCAGACAAGCCGCAGTGGAGGATTTTTCTACCAGTGAGGGGCAGAGACTTCCTACCGTTCGCTCGATGGATGACGGCTATCACGGCGCAAATAATAACATGGAACTTCTGCAGAAAAGTCGATCTTTTGAGCACAGTCAGGACAGACAAAGAAAACTTCAGCAAAATAAAGGCACGATGTACGAATGTGAAACTTGTCGAAACCGGTACAGAAAGTTAGAGAATTTTGAAACGCACAAGAAATTTTACTGCTCAGAACTTCATGGGCCAAAAAACAAGCCCCTCGTCGTGAAAGAAACAGATCAAGATGTCTTTCATGTCAACATGCAAACCAATTTAGTTTCGAGGTCAACAGGCGGCCAAGGATTAGTTGAACAGCAGACATCTTTCAGAAAGAGAAGGAAAATGAAAAGCGTAGGCGATGAGGATGATCAATCGCCAACCGACACAAATCCCCCTTGCTCGGTTAGTTTTGATTCCTGTCAGTTACTGAAAAGCTTTGGAAATCCAATTTCTCCCCAGCACACCGTCGTGGTCGACATACAACCCAAAACCAGCCAGCCCAAGCTACCACAAATTCAACTCGTCGCACGCGGTACATGTGCTTCAGATTCAAGACTGTCACCAATCCGAGAGACTCAGATCAGCACCTCTGCTCAAGCAGAAATGCAGAGGCAAAGCTGCGGTACTTCAGTCATTCGACACACCAACTCTCTCAGCAGGCCGAGTTCATTTGAGACCGAATCGACAGATAGGAGTTCTCCGCTGGATAGTCGAGAAAAAGACCCCCCGAACTCCAAAGCAGATGTAAGAGCAGCTGACGTCTACCATGAAAAGTTACCGGACAAAACTACAGAAGCTGATTCCAGTCCTCAAAAAATGGATCAATGCACTGATCGTACCGTGGCCGTCGCAGGAGAAAGCTCTGCTCCTGCCCAACAGTGTCGTCTAGTTCGTCAAAACAACATCCAGGTCCCTGAAATTTTGGTCACCGAAGAGCCCGACAGAGAACACGAAACGCAGCATTCCGAGCAGGCGGAAAAGCTCGTCGATCAATTCAGCTGGCCACAAAGAAGTGAGAGTTTGTCGAAGCTGCCAGCAGAGAAACTTCCACCCAAAAAGAAACGAATTCGTCTTGCTCAAATGGACCACTCGTCAGGTGACTCCAGCTTGGAGTCGAGCCTCTCGCGAAGCCTGAGCAGAGACAGTACTCTCTCGCACTGTTCCAGCATTTCAACCTCTTTTGACAGAGAAGAACCGTCGAGGTCAGAGAGTCCTTCAGGAGCGGACTGCGTCAGCAGAATTCCTGAGCCACAAGATCAGCCAAAAGTCTTCAGCACACTCGGTGTACCGGCAGTGATGAGGCGTGCAGCATCTGAACAGATCACTTGTACTCAACCCTCGGTAGAAATTTCATGTGACTACCGCAGCAAGTCTTTTGACTGTGGCAATGTCTCTCCCAGAAGAGGTCAATCACCCGTCGGTCATCCTAAAAGTGGACCAATCACCCAAGGTGCCCAGGTTCCACTTATTGAAAGGAGGCGGGGGCCGTTAGTTCGCCAAATGTCTCTAAAGATATGCCCAGATAATCAGCAGTCTGTTCGGAAAGCCGTCATAAATCTTGACAAAGCTCTAATTACAAATGTAAACTCTGTAAACCCAAACAGAGCCCAAATTCAAATTGTCAACAGATTGAATGTGGCCCAGCCTTTCATTGTCCATTCTGGAGAATCACCCCTGCAAAGAAACGAACAAATGGTCCAAAGTATACATCTGGGGAGCCCTACACAGCAGCCCCAAGTCCATGGCCTTCCTCACCCTTGGCATCAAACATCCCGAGTTCAAGTATGCCAAAAGGCACAGAAACCCGTGAGCCAGATTTTAGTCGGAAGTGAGAACACCCTCAACAAACCAGCTGATTTGGAAGACAATAAATGCCTTGTGCCCAAATACCAGCTGCAATGTCCGACACAAAGGCCAGGTCAAACATTTTCATTCTCTGGCACGCAGGAATCTCAGCTAAATTTACCAGTTTTAAAAATGCCCACTGCCCATCCAATTTTGAGTGTTTCCCAATCATCAGATGTACTCCAGAACCTCTGTACGAATCAGCCATGTCCTTATTCAGACGTTGAGACGAAATCTGATATTTTGACTGTCGAACAGCAAAGAGACTCAAATGTTCCGACCCAGGCAGGTGGTGTTCCGTTGCCACAGATCCTCATAACGCATGAGCTGATGCACACTGCTCCCACCGTCTCAAACAAAAGTACCCTTCGGCCCGCTCATATCGTAGATGCTGAAACTCATGCTTCACCAAAGGATTGGACTAAAATCGTTAGCCTTCACAATAAAACAGCCGAAAGGCCGTCATCCCTGGGTTCTTTGCACTGCACTCAGAAACTTGCGTCAGTCACTCTTTGCCCGCAACAGGAGCCCATTGCGTCGAGTAAAAGAATGCTGTCACCCGCCAACAGTTTGGATATCTACATGGAAAAGCATCAGAAACGCGCTAAGGATGAAAACGGTGTGGCCTGCCTGACCGACGGCAGGTCGGTCAATTATTTGAACTCCACTTTGTCGGAAGTGACCAGACAGCGGAAGCTAACGCTGGTTAGGCAGGTGTGCACAACGGAATCCGTTGACAGTCCAATTGAGACAGAGGCCCCTCCTTTGCCACATGTTAAAACCGATTCAGAGAAGGATCTTGACGATGTGAAGCCAATGTCACCTGACAGTACCGGCCTGGACAAAGGGGCAAGCACGGTTATTCCTGAAAATCCTCGCCCTGTCCTAAATACAATACAATACAATACAATACATGCTGATTGCCAGGGTGCCTCTATGCCAGCCAGTCACTCCCTCAAGCCTCAAGAGAAAGTGGAAGAACATCGGTGGAATCCCATAAAATCGCCCATAAGACCATCGAGTTTCCATGGCGGTCAAGTGAAACTGCCCACATCTGTTTCCGTGGTTAACACAAAAGACAGTCATCGCCTGTCTTTCCCCAGCCTGAAGACGACCACCACCTTCACATGGTGCTTCCTGATGAGGAGAAAACAACTTCACACTCTCCAAACGGACCTGAAAACGTCGGCATATGCAGCTTGGACCGTCAACCCAAACAATCCAAACCCGCTGGGCTTGCCCACCAAGGTGGTCATGTCTCTCCTCGACTCCAAACAGAGCTCGAAGAAAATCCGCTACACCTCGGCGATAAAAACGTCTGGAAAATCGGATATCTTGTCTTACTCTGGCAAGCTGAAAGATGTCATGCCACAGGTAAGAACACGTTTTCAAACAAACCTTTTTGTTGTGTCGTTTCTTAATGCCTTGTTTTGTTGGAACACATGAATCTATAATACGAGTAAAACAAAGGCATGCCGTTATAGGTGCCGGTGACCCAGAAGACCAGATCAGCGGAAGCCAAAACGAAAGCGCAAACAGAAACTCATTCCAGCAATGAGTCAGACAAGGAGCTGACATCAAAAACAGAGCCAAGACGAATCAAAATCTTTGATGGCGGGTACGGTTTTCGAGTGTTATTTAAGTCTGACATGGTTCTTTGTCTCTTATCTCATGTTCCCTGATGTGTTGCAACCCCACAGATACAAATCTAATGAAGACTATGTTTATGTACGTGGGCGAGGGCGAGGTAAATACATCTGTGAGGAATGCGGGATCCGCTGTAAGAAGCCCAGCATGTTACGCAAACATATTCGCACCCACTCTGACGTTCGGCCATACCACTGCACCCACTGCAACTTCTCCTTCAAGACCAAAGGTGAGAGCTTTCGGTGTTGTCCGGTACTGTATTTCAAGGCACAAATCCACAAAAAGTATGACCTTGAAACAACTTGGCATATACAAAGAATCTACATAAGCATAAATGCAATTGAAAGTTGACTTTGCTGTTGTTCCAGTCCTCTAATTGGTATTAAAAAATGAGGTTTCAGCATCGCTTGAATGAATTAAGCGTGATTCTCCGTTCGTTATCAAACTTGCCGACTTCCCACGCAACGCTGCGGAACAGGACTTTGTCAGAACAACCCACGTCCATTTAAAAATGTCTTTATCCGTTACTCACCCTTTACGTGCGGCTCGCCCGGGGACGCTTGCCTTATGTAAGTGTATCCTGTGATACAGTTCGACCGCTACCCACCCATAACACCTTTTCTGCTCCCTGCAGGAAATCTCACCAAGCATATGAAGTCCAAAGCGCACAGTAAGAAATGCATGGAGATGGGGGTGTCCATTGGACTCACTGACGATCAAGATGCGGAGGATTCAGGTCCGATTCTGAATCTTAAAACGTGCATTTCAACGTTTTGCGTATTTCACTGTTTTTTTAACATTTCAAGTCA
The DNA here is from genome assembly GCA_901007745.1 of Hippocampus kuda. Taxonomy (NCBI): domain Eukaryota; kingdom Metazoa; phylum Chordata; class Actinopteri; order Syngnathiformes; family Syngnathidae; genus Hippocampus; species Hippocampus kuda. The sequence continues at coordinate 18,113 of CAAKHF010007497.1, forward strand.
AGTCAAGTCAAGTCAACTGTATTTATAGAGCACTTTCAAACAGCTATCGCTGCATACAAAGTGCTGTACATTTCACATCATGAACATGTCCCTCATTGTATAAGATGTAAAAAAAAAAAAAAACCAACGTCAGGACTGGTGCTCTGTTGCGATGTCAGGGGGCTTTGCTGTGGTCTAATTAGACATTCTAAATGCAGCTTCATCCTCTGTTAACTCCAAGTGCATGTGGGTGGCAAGCACAACATTTACAAAGAGGAAATTGCTGCATCTAATTTTAGAAAAGAAAAAAAAAAGGGAGACAAGCTGCCTGAAAGCATTCTATGGTCCCAGTCTCTAAGAGCATATTTGTTTTTCCACCTCTGCAAGTGCTGGAGCTGAGAGGTGCACGACGGTCTGAAGGGAAAACTCCCCGACCGCTGCAGGCGCAAGACATCACCGACTTATTCTTTTATGAGTGCATTTCACGAAAATTAATCGACGAGGGAATTATTTTGAATGACTAACATTGTTCTAGTACCCGATTCAATATAAGAAACGTACTTTTGTATCTTCAGGAGACCGCAGTCAAGTGAGTAGCGCCGACCGTCCAGACTCAGACGGCGACGACTCCGACGGCCCTGACGAGGAAGAGAACGAGGACAACGATGAGGAAGAGGAGGACAGCCAAGTGGAGTCTGGCCTGTCCACAAACCCTTCCGTGTCCGCCAGCCCGCAGCATATTCCGTCGAAAGACAACGAGGTCCCTCCGAGTGCCCTCCTGGCCCAGATGTCGATCAGCTCCCTGGCGCAGCCGCAAGCTCCCGAACCCCACGCATCAGACTCGGTCCTCATCATGAACCCTTTATCGCTGAGTAAGCAGTACTCAATCTCTGGCTACTGCCCGAGCTTGGCGCCCCTTTGTAGCTCTCTGCCCCCTGTCGCCGCCGCCACCACCGAGTCCAATTTCTCCGATACGGAGTCGGTGCACATGATGAGCCCGGTATCGCCATGCAGGCAGATGTCTATTGACTACCCTGACTGTGAGGTTCCACCGAGTCCCCCGGTGACAGGGACAGGCTTCAGACCATGCAAGGTGAGGCCCACAATGATGTCATCCTTCTGGGTGACGTTAGCTCCACACTAGTAACTAGTCAGTCTTGTCATGTTGTCTGTACAACTATTTATGACACTCACTCAATTCATTCGAGTATTCGTTCGCTTTCTGCCACTCAGAAGTGCCCAGGCGGCCATCGTTCACATTCGGAAAAATGTTCTGCCCTGACTCTGAATCCAATATACTTTCACCTCATTTCCACCAAGCAGTTCCAAGTTTGGTTTATTTTTCCATTGTGTGGTTTGGAAATGGTAAACCCGAATCACACTTCAGTTTCTGCCACAAGGTGTGTAGGCGGAATGCCAATAGAAATCTCAGCCATGTCAACAGAAACAAACCCAAACTTTGAGTCATTTCTTTCCATCATAATGCCTCCATTTTCCACACTGCTTATCCCTTCGAGGGAACTACGGTGGCCTTAAATTACGCTGTTTTTTGGGAGCGGTCCGTTTCAGACTCTACTGCGATAGGACAAAACTCGGAATAGAGACCAGAGGAAAAACATTTTTCAATACTCCACATGCTTTATACACATTTACATTGATTACCACACTTAAACATTTTAAAAACACACTTTTAAAAAATATCATTTGCTTCCTGTCAAGAAACGAGGTTGATTGTATAACTTCATTGGGGGGTCGGGGGGGGGGATTAAAATTAATGAATAAATAAAGGGGCTCGCTTCCACAGTTCTCCAAAAAAGAAACCAAGTGTGCTTGCTTCAGTTTGCTATTCCCAGTTGAAGTTTTCTGTAATAATGACACATTCAACTAAAGTGGGTTAAATGATGGCTATTACAACATCAAAATGTTCAACCAAACCATAAAAGTTCCTCTCATGCAAGTTAACGAACTTAATGCAAAAGGTCACAAACTGGCCTAGCTAAATTCGCATAGATGTGATGGTAATTGTAAACCTTTCAACAGCTGCTCGTTTAACACACGCAGACACATTCAAGCAGCAAATAGCAATGCTCATAGGCATATCTTCTCTTTTTGAGGGAACCGTGGCTATTAAACTATAAAAATCTGTTCAAAAATGAAAAAAATTGCAATTATAGCAGGGGCCAGAAGGATGCGCCCCGCTGTAGCAGGTGTTTACTGTAATGGACTCATGTTCTTTTATTTTTTTTTGGTTTCCCAACAGGAACCGTCATCTGCTACTCATCCTTGGGGAAAAAACGAGTCTGGCATACCAGTTGATCGAAGCACACAGACGTCAACGTCACAAAGTCCGACGCGTGCTCCCCTGCAAGCCCCAATAATGGAGACACAGGCCCACTTGTTCAGTCACCTGCCTCTGCACTCCCAGCAACCTTTCCGCTCGCCTTATAGTATGGTTCCTGTTGGCGGCATCCAACTGGTGCCTGCCGGACTGGCAGCTTATTCCACCTTTGTGCCAATTCAAGCCGGCCCCGTTCAGCTCAGCATCCCGGCCGTGAGCGTTATCCACAGAAACACGAGCCCGTCGACGGCGCCCAACTCTTCGCCCCGGCCGGATAGCGTGCAGACCCAGCCGCTTGTGATCCAGGAACCCATCAGCAACGTGGTGCCCTGCTTCCCGATACGTCAAGTGACCGACTTGCAGGGTCAGACCTTGCAGCCGACGCTCAGCCTAATGGGCCTGACCAACACGGGGCTAGCATCCAGCCAAATGCTTCCCCAGCAAGGGGTCGCCCTGCAGGTTTTGGCTGCGAGCCCCACCTCCCAAAGCAGCACCACCACCCAGACACACATGCCGGGTCTCCAGATCGTGAACATTGCCCTGCCTGCCATCATTCCCTCTCTCAGTCCGCTACCGTGCCGTAGTCCCCTACCGTGGTTGTCCGACAGGCAAGGGAGCCCCGACACTCTGGGGCCACAATCATCTCAAACGCAAAGTCCCTCAGCTTGCGCGGCCACTCCCCGGCCGGCGTCCTTGCCAATCAGCACTTCTCCAGAACTGAATTCAGGCAGCGGACCGGGCACCGTTGCAGAGCTGACACGGACTTTGGAGAAGGCGCAAAGGGAGAAATCCTCACAGCAGCATGCAGCCCCACAAAGTCCAGCACATAGTGTGGCATCGCCTAAGCAAGGTGGTGATGATGCACCTAAGAGAGCGGCACCGGTGGCCAGCTGGCAGAAGGTCATTGATGACTTCAACGAGGTTTCCAGTGATGATGAAGACAGACTGGTCATCGCCACCTGAAAGACTTTCCCGTTGTTGATTTTGTACGTAATTGTAGTCACTTTAAGACTGAGAACACTTCTTCAGGGGTTTGTTTCTGTACAAATCGCCTTTCAAAGCACAGATGCTGACACTCACATTGTACGTGCAATCATATGGCAATTGTAATGACGACCAATCATTTTATTTTCTATTTTTGTCAGCTCCAGACAATGTTTTTGTACATGTTGTATAGATAATTGTGCCTTTATGGAGTTTCTTGTTAAGGAACCTGTACATAATTTCATCTAAATTAAGTAGTTACTTGTGTTAATGAACTAACACACACACACACACACACACACACACACACACACACACACATACATGCACGTGCGCACGCACGCAGGCGCACACAGACACCCACGCACACACACACCAAGTGGTATAGCAATGGATGATATCACTTTTTTTTTTACCATCTTTCATTTGTAAATCTATTGAATTATAATTGTCATACCGGTATGTGTACATTTCTATGGATTATGGGCAATGTTTATCTGTACAAATGTTGTGTTCAACTATTTATTATAATCCCTCTAGTGCCCATTTTGACTTTTGGTCCATTGGTATGTGCATTACGGTAGCTTTACTTTGATGTATCAATCTTCTGAACAGTATGAGTAAAAATTTGTTTATAAACACAAGTGGTATCCTGTCGTTTGAAAGCCATATTGTGGTAGAATCTTTTCTTGGTCCATTATTGACTCTCGCTCAATGTCAGCTTGGATAGGCGCCTATTCACTGGTGGTCCTAATCATTGTCGTTTAAATCCAAAATTAAGAGATAAACCTCCTTAATATGCATGGTCATTAAAAATAACACCTGACTATACATGGTCACCGAAAGCATTTCTCATACTGACCAGGAGGTGGCGACAAAATGGCGCCTGAAGACGATGTAGTGTTGCGTAATGATCGGCGGCGTATTTTACTGCATGTGATTCACTTTCATTTTTGTGGCATTTGAATTGAGCGGACAATTTCCACGTTAAATGTGTCATCGTGAACAAGAAAATTGGTTTGAGTTGGCGGATGTGACGTCAGGCCAGCAGGTGAATTGGAGACGGGTGTGCACGAGAAATGAATATCGTTTTTCCTGGAAAAAAAACGTATAAACTTGTGGAATTGTAACTCGAGTTCAAATTTAACAAGCGACTGCAGTAACTCGTGTGTACTTCTCATGCGTGTTCTGTTCTGCAGGATAATTCTCCCTTTCGGAAAATGAGGTCATAAATTATCCACAATAAAGGCAGGAATAAAGTTATTCTACTCAAGCAATTATTATGATAAGCAGCAAAATTGGCCCAGGAAACACAATGACCACCATGTTATACCATACCAAACTGCATTTCCCTAATTTGCCACTCCTGTAATATTCATCGCTATTTATACAATACTGTACAACCTCCTGGTCCTCTCAGCCTCCCATTAGAACACACTTCATTTAGACTCTCCATTTGTTAATCCCATGAATGGCACTCGGTGGAATATTAAATTGGTTTTATTTGACCAACCGGGGCTGGAGTCATGGTCGAGGACTTTCTGAGGACTGAGAGCAGACATGGCAATCGGGATTAAAAGAGGAAAAAATCGTCCTTGTGTCAAGCATCTTTGCAGTGGTAAGCACGTGTTGCAGCCCATTCACAAGGTGAGTCATCCATCTACTCTAGCAGAGCCTCTCTTCACACCACCACCACCACCTCGGGTTGTTTTCAGTACTGTGAGAAAGTGCAGCGAAAGCGAACAGAGACATCTAGAGGTCAATACCTGGTTGTGCTCAAGCCTCAAGTTGCATAATGAGAGGGTGATATCCAACGACACATCAACTACCGTCAGAAACACTCACCTCCATTTCCAACCCAAAGTCTCTGATTTATTCCGTAACATTGTCTCAATTTATTCCAAACAGTTTTAGCCTGTCTCTTGGCTGCACTGGTTCCAGTACGAGTACGTTAGATTTTATGTCCACTCACATTTTGGCATCTATGCGCTACCGTGACAGATGAATCTAAAAATAATAGAATAGGCCTCACTGTTCCAATACTTTTGTATGACAGAGCAGCGCTTTCTGCCATGTGCCTAAACTGTTCCACCACCCAGTGGAAAGTGAGCGGCGACCTCTGATTAGGGCTCCCAAATCTTCACCCTGTCAAGATACTTTCCCACTTTGAGCGTATGCAGATGAATAGTACACAGCAAGGTCAATTTTCCACTCGAATCGCCCACATTTAAGTATTTTCTCCATGTGAGGGTTGGGAAAATTCATGACCCCTCGCTTCTATTTCTGCCTTCTTGTTGCACAATCGCCAGTGAGGTCATTTGTTAGATTTGCTGCTACTCTGATGAGTCAATAGCTCGTCACAGAAGTGATTACCACAACTATATTTACAGCACGCAAGACACTCGCACAACATTCTTTTTTTTGGGGGGGGGCGTGGGTGTGCGTGTGTGTG
>CAAKHF010007498.1:12624-28518 GCA_901007745.1 Hippocampus kuda
TCACGTGCCAGATGAGCGGGAAGCAACAAGACTCTGATTGTCACTGTGGAATTGCATGTGTGACAGTGCGTGGCTGAGTGCTTCTCTGCGTGCGTGCATGCCTGTGTGTGTGTGTGTGTGTGTGTGTGTGTGTGTGTGTGTGTGTGTGTTGCTTCATCCGTGCCTGCGTGTGGGCTTGTTTCATTGTGTCACTGTCTTTGTGTGTGTCCATGTAGGTGTGAATGTGTGAGTGGGTGCGCTTTACGTGCTGTCTGTCTTTGCTTGTCTGTGTCCATTTGTCGTCTTGCCAGTCTGTGCGGTGTGTGATGTGTGTGTAACTGCGTGTGTGTTGTCTGTGTGTGTGTGTTTGCGGGCTCTGATTGATTTTGTAACCAAACACTTTCTGCCTTCTGAATTATGAATGACAGGCACGCTCTTGTCCTTCGGCTTTCTCCGATCCCAACGTTCCTGTTCCCGCTCTTCAAGGATGGGTAACAGCTCGACCAAGGCCAAGCTCTCCAAGCGGTCTTTGCCGGACCCCATGAGGTCGCGCGTGGACCAGCTGGAGCGGGCGGTGTCCAAGAAGGACCAGGAACTGGCTGCCAAAGAGCAGCTGCTCAAAAGTCTCCAGGATAAGATTGTCATGCAGGAACAGGCTCTGGCACACCTCGGCCAGGAGCCGGGGAAAAAGCAAGAGGATGAGGGTCAAAAACAGAACGGGGACCGAACCGCCGCCAGCGTCCTGGGGGTCGGCCTCAAGGAGACCCTCAATAAGAGGAAGGGTGCCAAAGCGGGAGTGTCTGCAGAACCGACGTCCCGAACCTACGACACCAGCCACCTGCCAAAGTTCTCCTTTGACAAGGCCCGAGTACCCAAGGAGTCCAGGTGAGATGCCTCCGGCGCGTTCTTGCACAGGACCACAATGTTTTACCTAAGTTCTTGTTCCAGACAGGAGATTTTAGCTGCATTCTTGTTCCAGATGGTAAACTTGAACAAAGTCCTTGTTCCCAACAGATGAATTAAACAAAGTCGTTTTTGATTCGGACAGGTGACTTTACCACAGTTCTTTTTCCTGGCCGGAGGCTGTAGCCAAGTGGTGGCTGTAGTAGTAATGTTCTTGTTCCTGATTAGCACTTTTCCCATTCTGGTTCCAGACAGGCGACTTGTCCTGCCGTCCAAGATGGCGGCCCACCATCAGATTAATGCAGGTGGCGTTGTCACACAGGAAGTGACGTCACACAGGAAGTGACACCTTCCTCCCGCCACAGCTGTGATGATTGATGTTTTTGTAATTTGAATGATGATTTTTTTTTTCTTCCTGCACGGTGGGCTGTGTGTCATGATCTATTCACAGCAGACCAAGAAACGTTGAGTCAAGCCGACGCGGGCAAACGATCGGTCGGCGATGACATCTGCCAAACTCTTCTGTGTTTGTGGCGTTTTTGCTCCCCGTGTGTGCGGCAGTGTGAAGAAGCAGCTGGTGGAGGCTCTGAACAGGAACCAGTACCTGAAGCGTCTGGAGCCTCAGCAGCTTGGAGACATGGTGGAGTGCATGTACCTGCGCACGTACCAGCAGGGGGATTACGTGGTCCAGCAGGGAGAAGCTGGCAGCCACCTCTTTGTCTTGGCAGGTACCACTCCGTTCTTGTTCCTGTCCGACAATATTGACCAAAGTTATGGTGGCTTTAGAAGAGTCCCAGTTTCTGATTGCGGACATCAATCATCCTGACAGTTGACTTCAGTAAATGTTCTTGACAAGTAACTTTTCAAAAGTCCTTATCCCTGATAAGCAGCTACACCCAACGTCCCTATTCCTGACAGGCAACTTCCTTAACGTCCCTCCCTGTTCCTGAAAAGAGACTTTTGACACACACACACACACACACACACACATTACATAAAGGTGTACACAGGCACCCATTACATAAAGCATGATTATGATGTGTGACACTGTAATGTAGTGTGTGTGTGTGTGTGTGTGTGTGTGTGTGTGTGTGTGTGAGTGATACAGTAATTTATTTTGTCTCTCTCTCCCGCACGCGCATGCAGATGGAAAGTTGGACGTGTTTGAGCAGGACACGCTGGTGTCGTCGATGGTGGCGTGGACGGCGTTTGGCGAGCTGGCCATCCTCTACAACTGTACTCGCACCGCCTCCGTGCGAGGTAAGCGCCGCGCCAACATCTCGTTCAAGAGAGGCTTTCATGCGCCGTCGACGCTAACGCTAATTCCTTCAGGCGCCTTACAAACTGGCTGAGCGTCTGATGTAAAATGCGGAATTGCAAAAGTCTTCACACCCTTCTGAGGCACAAGCGACATGTTTATGCGCTCGTTGGCAATTCGTGTCGCCGCTAAACAAGCCAGTTACGATAAATCCAAATCAAAGTCGTTTGTTCAGAAAAAAAGAAAAAGGTTTCCATCAGTCCTCTGCATCTGGTTCTCAAATATTCATGTGAGATCCATAACAAACAAACCAAAAAAAAACGTTATTCCAAACCAGTCAAGGATGATGCCTGCAAACAAAATGTGTTTCTTAAAACGGTCAAGATCCAAATCAAAGTACTTTGTACTGAACAAAGCTCGATCAAAGTCCTTTGTCCGCAAACAAAGTGCACAAGCTCCAAGTCATTCGCTCACCTACATTTGTTCTTTCTTCAAACCCGGTGACAGGGAAGATCCAAATGAGAGACCTTTTATCACAACATTGGTTTTGCATCGAAGTTTTCCGGTACTATCGATGTGTAGGAGGTCGGGGAATCCGAGAAAGAAAAAAAAAAACAGACCCCCCCCCCCCCAACCAAATAATTTGTGTACCGCCTTTGTTTCCGCGGCAGCTGTGAACCGAGTGTGCGCGTGGGCTCTGGAGCGCGAAGCCTTCCAGAATATCATGAGGAGGACGGCCGAGATGCGCCACCACGAGTACCGACATTTCCTGCGCAGGTTGGTGCAACGGCTTAGATGCCACCTCGAAATGTTGTCGAAAAGCACTAAACCTGATCAGATGGGCCAGACGTGCGAGTATCTGAATAGGTTTCATCCCATTGTAAATGTTACGGCACACTGTGGCCACATGAGCAAAAGATCTGGACTAAATTTGGTTTGATCGTTTACACTTCAGCCAAATCTGGATCAGATCTGGATTAGACTTGGTAGCAGTGGCGTTTTATGGTTCCAATGAAAGTTTTATTTGCGCAAAGACTTGGTTGCGAGGATGAGGCTTGCGATCAGGTTTTCAGGTGGCTTTTACATGCCATGCTTCCACGACAGCCAAATCTGGATCAGTTCTGGATTGAACTGAATTTGACATTTTTGTGTGTGTGTGTGTATATTTGCATCAGTATTGCTTCTGCCAGAATTAGGCGTTTAAATTAGGGTTTGAAGACAGTGCTGGCATTTGAAGTTTCAAGAAAGATGAGCGGATGTCGCTGCGGTTAGGGTTTCAATAGGTGCTCAAATAAATAGTACATGTTACGGTTACACTGCAGCCACAACTGGATCAGATGTGGAATAAACTTGGTTTGACATTTTTGTTTGTGTGTTTTTTTTCCATCAGCGTGACTCTTTTGGCGAATCTGCCTGACGACAAACTCGGCAAGATCATGGACTGTCTGGAGGTGGTAAGGTTCTCACGCAGCTCCAATGAAGCAATCAACAGTTAGCGTTTCCAGCCACAATCACTCTACGGTTTTTGTATGTTGATTAGAATCTCTTTTTTTTTGTAATGCGTGGGGCTCCTTGTGCTTCAGTTTTTTGGACAAAGCAGTGGTCACTCTCACTGCGATTGTAGTTGGGAGGTCAAGGTGAGGGAAGCGGTTAGGGGTTAGGGTTTCACACCAGGGACCCTATCTAAGCATGGAGTAGGCTTTCAAGCAATGGTTCGATTTTCAAATTAAGGTTGGTTTGCTTCAAACAAGGGTTTCAAATATGGCTTTCAAGCCTGAATTCGTGTTTCAAGCTTGGGTTAAAGTTTCGAAGTAGGGTTTCAGGCCTGAGTTGGAGTCTGAAATAAGGCATGCGTCTTCTTCTTGATGCCTTACCTTGCCCTTCCCTGCAGGAGTACTACAACAAAGGCGACTACGTGATACGCCAGGGCGAGGAGGGCAGCACCTTCTACATCATTGCGCAAGGAAAGGTAAGGCTTCAAGCGCTACTACTACCTACTTCCTGTCAACACGCTACTACTACAAAAAAAAGCTGCTTTTCACCCCGCAGGTGACGGTGACCCAGACCACGCAGGACCACAAGAGTCCTCAGGTCATCAACATGTTACAAAAGGGCGACTACTTTGGGGAGAAGGCGCTCATCAGGTAGCCATTCGTGTCCACATAAGCTAAGCGCTAATGCTAATGTTGCTCAAGCTAATGCTCAAGTTTGCTTTAGCGATGACGTCAGGTCCGCTAACATCGTTGCTGATGAGGACAGAGTGGAGTGCCTCCTGATGGACAGACAGTGAGTAAAGCACACGATAAGCAACGGGGTTAGGGTTTTGAACTGGGGCTTTGACCAAAGGTTATGGTTTCAAAATTAGGGTTAGGGTTTGAAACTGGGGTTTAGAGCAATAGTTCGGGATTTAAATTGGGTTCCAAGCCAGCCTTTTGGTTTCAAATTTGGGTTTCGAGCCAGTGTTAGGGTTACTAGTTGTGGTGAACAGCCATTGTTAGGGCTTTGAATTAGGGGTCCAAGCTAGGGTTAGGGTTTTCGCACGAGTGTTAAGGTTTCATCCTAACTTTCTAACTTGACTAATTTGGGTTTTGAGATCAGGATCGGGGTTTTATAATTGGGATTACAAAATTAGGTTTGGAGTTTCAAATTAGGATTGAAGACAGTGTTCAGTTTTCAAATTAGGGTTATTAGGGTTTCAAACCACTATTAGGGTTTCAAATTAGGGTTTAGAGCTCGAGTTGGGGTTTTAGAACAGAATTGGGGGTTCTAATTAAGGTTTAGAGATAGGGTTAGGGTCTCAAATTAGGGTTCCTAGTCACTGTTAGGGTCTAAATTTGAGCCAGCGTGCTCGTTAGCATGCTAATGTTGTTGGCGGCGTCAGGACCTTCGACCAGACGGTGGGCACCTTTGACGAGCTCCAGGGGTACCTCCAAGGCTACGTGGCCACGCTGGACCGGGGCGACTTGAAGCGAAACGCCGGGTAGGGCGCCCGCTCGCTCGCCGGTTTGTTTGCCGCCGCTAGCTCTGCACGGTTGCTGCCCCCGCGCAGGAAGTCGCTGTCGCGGCGCCCCAGTCAGACGTTGCCCCCCGACGTGCTGCGCCTGAAGCAAATGACGGCCGCCTTCTCGTCGTCCCGACCGCTCGACCACATGGACGTCGTCGCCACGCTCGGCGTGGGCGGATTCGGACGAGTTGAACTGGTACAAACACTTTCACTCGCCATTTCACCCAAAAACAAAAAAGCAAATGGCCACCAATACTGTATTGGCATACACGGCCATTACATTTTTCCAGAGGGGAAAAAAAGTTTGATTTTTTTTTTTTTTTCCCTGCAAAAAAAAGTCACCCATATGCAAATGGAAGTGTCTTCTCACGCTCCAGCCAAAATGTGGTCAAATATTTTAGGATACAAAATGCCTGTTTCATTTTTTGTTGTCTTTTTTTTTTTTTTTGCTCAACTGGTCATCATCATCATCGGAAATTGTTTTTTTTTTGTCTTTGGGCAGGTGAAGGTGAAGGGCGAGGACGTGACGTTCGCCCTGAAGGTGATCAAGAAGAAGCACGTGGTGGACAGCCGGCAGGAGGAGCACATCCACTCGGAGCGCCGCATCCTCGCCGAGGCCAGCTCGCCCTTTGTCGTTCGGTCACCACCTCGTCTCAAATTTGCTCTTACAAATATTTGCACGGACAAAATTCACCAGTTGGTCCTTCCTTTGTCTTGAAGTCCATCCAAAAATGACGCCACGCTGGTGCTTTGAGATACAACTTGAATGTCCTTGATGAATGTCACTTGTTTCATTGATTTTGAATTCATTATTATTCATCGTGCTTATTATTTTCTGTATTTTAGTTTCACGATTAATCAGGAGATGAGTAGCTCTCACTCTCTCAAAGTGAAAAATGAAAACGGTTTTCTGGCCTCCTCTGGTGTGTGCACCTTGGCCACCAGGGGGCAGTAACTATACTACAAACATGAAATCCTCAGTTAGCCACAGTCATATTAGTCAGTCTTTGCAGCAGAGGATAAATAATACATGCCTGTAAGTGTTGATACATTGTGTGTTTCCCTCTGTTGGCGGACCGGTTTTGGTTGAAATATCTGTTGCTTAAGGATTAAAGGGTTGCCGTTTTGCATTTTGTGCTTGCATTCAGGAATCGGACTGTAGTAAGACAACGTTACGAATTTTGCCAAACTTTCACTTTTTGTGAAGTGAGTTGAGTTGAGCTCACCGCTCGCAAGTCAAAGCAAAAAAAAAAAAGTGTCTCAAGGTACCACTGGAAAAAAAAAAAAAAAAACGAGACAGACTCTGTCAACTGAAGACGCCACCGGCTTTGGTGTCGTCGCTAACTTCAAAGGTCATTTTGTGAGCCAACAAACTGACCGTGCGATTCCTCCTCTCCAGACTGTTCCGAACATTCCGAGACGACAAATACGTCTACATGCTGCTGGAGGCGTGTCTTGGAGGAGAAGTCTGGAGTCTTCTCAGAGACAGGTAGACCCCCAGAGATGGTCCTTGTTTGTGCTTTTAGCAACTTGGTCTCTCCCGCCGCCTTCTTCAGGGGGAGCTTTGACGAGACCACCGCCAAGTTCTGCGTGGGCTGCGTGACTGAGGCCTTCAAGTACCTGCACCGCAAGACGATCCTCTACCGGGACCTCAAGCCGGAGAACCTCATGCTGGACTCAGAAGGTTACGTCAAACTGGTGAGTGGACCGCGCACGTTTTATCCAAGGGGGAGACTGCGGGCAAAGATGAGACGGTGGAAAGGGTGTCTTAAACTCAGGCACAGCCACAGCATCGCAAAACTGTGATGTCAAGAGTAGTTAAGGAGAGACATTGTTATCTTGAGGGAAGTCTTGAGGGCAAAGTGCAGCCAAATGGAGACTGCGGAGTCAAGGCAAAGCCACATGACACACTAACATTTAGCATGGGTTGCCATTGCTTGACCAGTGATCGACCATCAGCGCTTATGGAAACAAGTTGGATCCAAAAGGAGACTGAGGGCTGTCTGAATGGGTGACCAATAGTGATTAAGGGAGGAGACTAAGAGCGAACGGTTTACGACAACGGTTAACAGGTTTGGGCAGGTGTTAGGCCTTAGAGTTAGGTTTGGGTTTGGGGTTAGGGGGTTATGGTTCGGGGCCAGGCGGGGTTAGGGGCTAAGGCTAGGGTTTAGGTTTATGGTTACGATCAGGCTCCAAACCCTGAGGTGTAGGGGCTAGGATTAGGTTTTGGGGTAGGGTTAGGCAAAATAGAGCCGAGTGGAGAAAGCGGAGCATAACGCTGAGCATGTCTTTGTAGGTGGACTTCGGCTTTGCCAAGAAGATGCACGGGGGTCAGAAGACCTGGACCTTCTGCGGGACCCCCGAGTACGTGGCCCCGGAGATTATCCTCAACAAGGGACACAATCTCAGTGTGGATTTTTGGTGCCTGGGCATCCTGGTGTTTGAGCTTCTGACTGGCAGGTGCGCCTGTCAAAACTTCCCTCCCCCGTAAGGCAAAAAAAGACAAATAAATGGACTCGCTGCTCTGGGCAACCAGCCCCCCCTTCACAGGAAGCGACCAGATGGCCACGTACACCAACATCTTGAAGGGCGTCGACAAGATGGACTTCTCCAAGAAGATCGCCAAGCGGCCCGAGGACCTCATACGCAAACTCTGCAGGTGCCGCCCCCACCAGCGCGCACACACACACACACACACACACACACACACACACACACACACACACACACACACACACACACACACACACACACACACACACACACACACACACACACGCGTTGCTTTTAACAAAGCACTTGTGCTTCTGGTTGGTCTTCCTCAGGGGGAACCCGGCTGAGCGGCTGGGAAACATGAAGGGCGGCATCGGCGACATCAACAAGCACAGGTCACGTGGATTGTTTTTTTTACACTACAACTTTTTAAACACGTCTTAAAAATTCAAACATTTGAAACATTTAGTACAATATAGATCCTTTTTTTTTTTGCAGAGGTGAACGTTGTCATATTGCAAGGTTCTTTTTTTTGCTTTGCCTTTTCCCTTTTTTCTTTTTTTTTCACAAATGTATCATTTTTTTGGATGAAAAAAACTAGTGTTACAAGAATTATTCTTTAAGAAAAATCAAATTTTTAGAACTTTTTGGAAGAAAGTTGTCATTTACAGGACTTTCTAATAAACGGTAATACGTGTTTAAATTATGATAAGAAATGTAATATGAGATTAAAGTATATGGCTAGATTTTTTTTTTTTGGAGAGGATTGTAATATTACAAGTTGTTGAAAATGAGACAGACAGAAAATGAGATGTTTTTTTTTTTTTTTTTTTTAAACAATCTTCGTACCTCCTGATGAAAGTAAGCTTGTGTGCAGGTGGTTTAATGGTTTCGACTGGGCGGGGCTAAACGCTCAGACCCTGCCGTCGCCCCTCAAGAGACCCGTAAGTTGGCCGTCAAACAACATCGACACTTTTTTCAAACTCGCAGCCTGTACTGGAGTCAAAAAAAAAGAAACGACTACTAGAACATCTGAACTTGATTTGAGGTTCATCAGAATCACTTGAAATGGTGGCAGCGATGTCACGTGGATTGGTTGCACCCAACGCGTCACTCATGATGTCACAAAATAAAGTAACACCGAGTCAGGAAGTGATTGCAGCGGTAACATCGCACCTGAGGTGAGCGGCCGTTGGCTTGTGGTGGCGTCTTTCAGGTGTCGGGGCCTCTGGACCACAGCCACTTTGACGTGTATCCTCCCGATGACAACATTCCTCCCGACGAGCTCTCAGGATGGGACGCCGACTTCTAAGCTCCTCGATGCTCGTCATCCCGTGACGCCGCCGAAAGCAGCAGAAGAAGAAGAAAAATCTTTTGCATCTGTCGCCTTTGTGGAAGTGCAGCGTATGCGTCATTTCGCCTCTTCTGATTCCCTGACCATCGGAGCGGATTGTTTTGTAAATATGACATGTTCATTTCAACAACAACAAAAAAAATTGAGAAGGGAAGAAAAAAAATCATCAAGACACAATATTTTGTTTTCAAGAAACAAGATGCGCAATAGCAAAATGACGAAATGGAACCCCCCCGACGGATAAAATACATCAAAATGTGGCTTTTTGTTTCCTGGAGAAAATAAATCGGATCATTGATGTGGAAATGCTGCGAGATTTTCTTTCCAGATGGACTTTCTCCGTTCCCGTTCGCGCGCACACAACAAACGATTTGAAAGTGAACATTTGACTTTGGCATCCTTTTATTCATAACTTTCAATACTTTCCAAGTTTTCGGCGTTGCCCGGGCTGGGAGGCCAAAGGTCGAATGTCCGTCATGTGGAAAGACCCCGGATCCCTCTTTCCCCGGGCCACGCCCCCTCCACCAGATCGACAAAAATAAATAGCTTCGAGACATTTCCATGTACAAATATACTTTAGCAAGCTTATTGTACAAGCGTTTTCTTGACATTTACACAAAAGAAAACAAAAGGCCACAGTGAGTCTTTGGCATGCATCGCTAACAAAACATACAAAATATATAAAAGTTATCACCCCCCCTCCCTCCCCCAAACAACAAACACAAAATAAAGGTCTCTGAAGGATTAAAATGATTTGAAATATATATATTTTGAACAAATTCCACAATAAAAACTTTTCATCACAATCAGATGAGGAAACCAAAGGCACTTGTCAACAAACAGTTGAGCTGCAGTACGTACACTAACATGTACAAGAGAGACGCACGGGAATGTTTGGTCTGCATAAATAGCTGTTTTGGTGTTGAGCTTTCAATACAACCCGAGGATGTCTTATTTTGTGGAAAAAAAAAAAAGGGGGTGTGGGGGGCTGATGATGTTGGCAAGGGTGCGATGCTTTAGCAGTTTAACAAAAAAGCTGATAACCTGCCTGGCTAAGTTTGTTTCAGTGAGGAAAAACTTTTTGTTGTGCTTTTTTTAAGGGGGGTGGTGGTGCGTTAAATTATGGTGGTGCATGGATGAGTATTTAAAAAAAAAAAAAAAGATAAGAGGAATCCACCATTTCGGAATTTGTTAGATGAGCCAATAAAGTTGAACAAATGAGACATGAGGGTTCCAATTGGTGGTGCGCACCTCACTGAGGGGGTGTGGATAAAATTTCTCTTTAAATTGTCGTTTTGAATTCCACATGATCACGTTTGCGGGATTGAATGGGATGTCTTGATTCGGGGGCATGGGGGTGCACCAACCATAAAGCTAAGCTAGCAACGTGAGGTGCACCTCCGCAGAGGCAGTGGCCCAACCTATCGGTTGAATCCTTGAAATTATTCGATGAAGTTAGGTCGCGATGAATGGGAAATACATTCTTATATTTAATAAACTGGTTCAGAACTCTTACACTGGGCAAACAGTAGTGCACCCACGACAAACATTTTCTCTCCGATGTTTGGGAGGGGGGTGTGCAGAGGCCAAGGGGAACCACAGGTCATGTTTATAAGTTTTAGAAACGATGAAATTAAGCAATAAAGTTATGTAACAATGAATGGTACATACTTGCTGACGTGGCGAAAATGGAGGTGCGCACACATCCGGGGGTGTATCTTTTAAAAGCCACCTTTGAATTCCACTGGATGGCAGGTTCAACAAGATTGCCTTGATATTGGCCTTGTTTTTAGCTTTTTGAAGATTGTGGAAATATTTGAATTCTACTTGAGCATGCTACACCAACTCTGAATCTGGTGCGTCGTTTGAAAACTTTTCAGCTGGATTGGCGTTTGTGGCTTCAAACGTTGACAGCTGATATGGTGACGTGCACCCCCTTCGGGGCATCGGTCTTTGTCAGCGTTCGAATCAGCAAAATGACACAATAAAATAATGTAGTGTGAATGGGAAACGCACACCAAAAACAGGGTTAACTGTGGGATGCGTACCCCTGGAGGTGCAAATGATAAAAATGGTTATTTCAGGTCCACTCGATCATCGTTGCATAATCAAAAGGCGGTTGTGGTTTTTAACCTTTGGGGTAAGACGGACATGGCTGATGGGAAGAGGTGCACCCTGTCGAATGGATTCATCCTTCAGTGTTCCTCCATCCTGTGGCCGCCTTCCTTGAGACGCCGTCGCTTCCTGCCGCCACACCCCAATCACCCGGAAGCACATTACGCACCACCTTGCAGTGCCCAGTCAGTCGGGTCCTTTGTTGATGTGAGGCATTTCAAAAAGAAACGGGAGAGGAAAGAATCTTTCCGGGACTTGCTTCCGTGGTGACGGAGGAAAAAAATGGGGCGGTGCACCAAGGGAACTATCGGCACGCGCACGAATCCACCGTCATGTTGGGGTAGACTTTGAGCACCACGTTTTTGTCCTCGTCAAAGAAGAGGATGCTGAGGGAGGACATCTTCTCTGGGACACAGCACGGCTCCGGGATGCCGGGCACCACGCCCACCGCCCGCACGATGCTCTGGATCGTGGCGTGGTTGGAAGGCTTCAGGGCCTGAAAGCAAAGCGTAACCCCCCCAAGAAAAAGTTGAGTGACACGACATTTCGTACTTATTTTGTGTAAGAGCTCGATCACCCACTCAACTCATTGTTTTCATGATAAAACCTCGGAAAATGATGAAAAGAGGGACTCTCATGCTGTGTTGGTACGAATGCTCTTTTTTTTAAACGGTGTGCGCCAGCTCTAAATGTTTGTGAAACGCCACTAAAGTTGGAAACAAAACTATCATGAGTGTATGGGGTCAATCCGGTGTGTGCAGAAGCGAATGGTGCGCCTACTTTGTGGGCCTTCAAAGAGAAACTATCGATTTTTTAAAACTGTGAGCAGCAGAGAGGGGGTGCACCAACTCGATCAGGATGTTGAGGATGGTGCGCAACGACTCAAGTTTAAGGTGTGTGCAAGGGAAAAGGGGTGCGCCAACAGCTTCAAAGGTCTGGTTCAGTCTGGACGAAATTTAGGCAAAAACTGAATCAGAATCATTAGCTGAGAAAACGGTCAGGTTGTTTTGCTCCATTAAAACATTTTGCCTTTTTTGGCCGTGTTTCAGCTCGTCAGCGCGCTCACGTTTCCACTCAACGTTGCGGAATGCCGCGAGTGGATCCTTGCATCTTTTTCCCGCCGATCAGTGCGCTTTTCAGGGGGCGTGTCCACTTTTTGATACAGCGACCCTCGCAGGCGAGGAGGAGCGCGACGCCTCAGGGCACTCCTGGGAAGAATTAGCGCACACTACAAAGGCCAGGAACTGCAAGAGGGAGGGAATTAAGCGGAGCGCATTCCGGCCACATTTCAAATGTTTGTCGTCTTATCAGATTGGAAGCCCGTTTGTGTTTTTTGACATCTCTTAATGAGAAACATGACACGATGCCTTCGAGGATCGTTCGATTCCGCTGATAGCATCTTTGCTGTTTGTATGATGCGGGCCACATGGGCTCAAAGCGGAAACGCGGTTGTTAGCATGATGCTACATGCTACTGTTGTTGTTGATCTGAGATCCGATTCTTTGTGTCCTCAACGATGAGGGAAAATAATCCAATACAGCAGCTATATATCATTTTCTTGAGCACGTGTACAAAATCTGAACATTTCTGGCAAAATGTGTGACATTGGCGATGCTAACATGTAGCTACCTAGCATTGTGACACCAACTAAAAGTGGGAATCTCCTGACGGTTAGTTGGCGTGACATTTACTTGCCTACCAACTGCCTCGCTGTTGTACCGTCCGACGGATCAAACTACCAAACTACCTAACAAGCTACCTACTTACCCACCTATCGACGCACAGTAGTTCAACCTACCCATTTACCAGGCTACCCACCTAGCTCCCTTGAAAATCCACCCACCCATCATGATGTCATGTCAATCATGCTAGCATGTCGTCACTTGGCATTGCGATGCAAAGTAAAGGTGGGACTCTACTGACATTTAAAAAGAGTTGGCATGTCCTTTAGACTTCCCCAGCCACCAGCCGAGTTGCTCAGTGTCGGACTACTGTCATTTGTTTGTCAGAGTCCAGTTCCGTCGAGTTCAGACATGTTGTTCGGTGTGCGGCGTGTCTTAAAATGAGATATCATCGGTAGACTGTGAAGTACAGTAAATCCAATCTAGACGCGAAATCGTAGACCGGCAATGTAAAGTCAGACAGGTCCCCAAAAGAGGTACCAACAAGGAACTAGCGGACCCGCAGTCATAGCAACCCACCTTCCAAACGGGTTTCGAGCAATTTTGACAGACCTAGCTACCCACCAACCATCACCCAAGAAGTTAAAAAATGTTTCGGTGTCATGTGCAGTTGTCCGCTCGCTTTTCCGTCACATGAATAAAAGATCTCGACACTAAAAGGCAGGGTCAAGCAAGGCAGATCCCAATGAGGGAGACCGGCAGAAAGTCCCACCTTAGGCATGGGGAACTGGCAGGATCCGGCACAGTAGTAGGCGTCAAAAGACTTTGGCGAAATAATCCACTCGCTCCAGCCGATGTCGGCAAAGTCCACTTTGAGGTAGCGCCGTGCGCAATTGCGGGGCTCGTTCCACTGCTTCTTGCGGGCCTTCTTGATGGTCTGCTCATCAAACTGCAGCAGAGGCATCTTGTGCCTCGGGTTCTTGCGGCTCTTTTTCCGAAGCGGCCGGCGGGCCTGCTTGCTCCGGAAGGGCTCGTAGGGACTGGACTCGTCCCAACCGGTGGTCTCGTAGGGGTACTCGGGTCCGGGGAGCTCGTTGTTCTGCAGGGGGAGAGGGACATTGACAGAGCGCTTGGATCTTGAAGAGCTCCGCTGCGGTTCCGTCGTGTTCCGCCCACGTTGCCCCGCCTTCGGGTCCCCTGCCGAGGGGTTCCTCCTGAGGGTCGCCACCACGCTCTCGGGCTCCGAGATTGCAGAGTCGTTGGCGTACACCAGGATGTAAGGGGAGCGGTCAGCCAGGAGTTCCTTCCAGGGCCGGGGTCCCCCCGAGGCCACCTCGATGCCGATGAGGAGCTGCTGGTGCGCCTTGGCCTGGTTGACCACCCGGGTGATGTCCTTCCACTGCCAGGAGATAAAGTCCCGGTCGTGCGTGGACACGTTGATGCGGAACTGGCCTTGAGTCCTCATCCGGTCGACCTCGGGGGCGAAGCTCCAGATGACCGCCTGGATGTGGCCGCGCCTGCGGGGGCCGTGAAGGACGCAGCCTTGGTGTCGAGTGCAGGAGCCGCTGCCGTTGCGGAGGTCCCCGATGTAGTAGTGCAACGCGGCAGAGAGGACGTCTTCGGACTTGGTGAGTGACGTCAGGTTGAAGATC
The DNA here is from genome assembly GCA_901007745.1 of Hippocampus kuda. Lineage (NCBI taxonomy): Eukaryota > Metazoa > Chordata > Actinopteri > Syngnathiformes > Syngnathidae > Hippocampus > Hippocampus kuda. The sequence goes on from CAAKHF010007498.1 coordinate 27,005, forward strand.
TGAAGCTGCTTCTTGTTGATCACGCCTGAAAGTACAAACGGGACGGTCACAGATGACATCCAGGACAGAAGGACCGCGACAAGTTCGACTTTTGGCTTCTTTTAGGTTGGCGACACGGTGGGCAACTGGTTAGCATGTCCACCTCACAGGAAAGGGGTCCGGAATTCGATTCTGGGCTCCGGCCTTCCTGTGGGGAGTTCGCATGGGTTTTCTCTGGGTACTCTGGATTCCTCCCACATTCCCCCAAAACATGCATGGCGGGTTCAAGGAAGCCTTTAAATTGTTCCTCGATGTGACTGTGAATGTTGTTTGTTTTGCAAGCCTGCGATCATCTGACGGCCTGTCCAGGGTGTTCCCCCGCCTGCTGCCCGAAGACGGCTGGGATCGGCTCCAGCAAGCACCCTTGAGATGGATTTTGACCACACTAATAAAAAAAATTTGCAATCAGTCGTTTCATTGTCAGATTATAAAACAACCTCCGAGGATTATCTTCACAAGGACACTATATTTTTTTTCCATATTATGACGTCCCTGACAGAAGCAGGTGTCCCGAACAAAGTGCATGTCTCGTAGCATTCGACAGGGGGCAGCAAACGCCAAGAAAACCAAAAGCAAAATGACTTGAGAAGCCGTCGCGACTGACTTGACTTGATTTGTTTTCACAAAACCAAACGTGATATCGTAAAGAACACATATTAAAATAAAATTAATTAAATGATGTGAAAAACAATTGTAAATAGCACTGCGACCTTATCCATATTTGTATTTATATTGCACTTCATTGAACAGTGTTTTTTTTTTTTCTTTTTTCTTCTTTCTACCCACAATCTTGCTGCTGTAGACTGTAAATTTCCCCAGTGTGGGACAAATAAAGGATTATCTTATCTTATTTTGAAAAATATATTAAATCTAAATTGAAATCAATACCATAGAAAATGAGATGAAAAGCTTTGCGGGGGAATTAACATGAAAGCCTTTTCAAACATGCCCCAAAAAAATGTGAGCAAAGAGAAGGTTCGAGAGCGCTTTGCTGGCGGAGGGCAAACAAACTGCAACAGGTGGATGAGCGTCCGTGACTCACGACGACATGCACGTTGCAGGAAAAGTCAACTTGTTGTGCATTTGTGGATTTTAAAATGCATTTAGTGGCGCGTGTTGTACAGCTTTTTTTTTTTTTTTTTTTGGTGTGTGTGTGCGTAAAAATAGAGCTTCTGCGACGTACCCCAGTGCGCCTTGAAGCTGCGCACCGTGTTGCCGTCCTTGAAGGGGAATCCCGCCTTGTTGTACTTGTCGTACAGCATGTGCATGTGCTCGGTCACCGTGTCCTGGGGCAGCCCCCCCGGACTCCCCGCGACCACGACGGGAGCAATCGGGGAAGCCGCCACCGGGTGCCTCCGCTCCACCGCGCGCGTAAAGTCCCCCTCGGCGGGGAGCAGGGCGCAGTATCCGAGGCGCGCGCAGCAGGTCCACGCGAAGAGCGCGAGCGGCACCAAAAAAGCCATCCCGGGGTGGGG
>CAAKHF010007498.1:28538-61780 GCA_901007745.1 Hippocampus kuda
GGGGGGGCCCCCCCAAAACCCCCCCCCCCGGGGGGGAGGTGGGGGGTGGGGGGTGGGGGGCGGACGCGGAGACGACCTGAATGGCTCTCGAGAAGTTTCACACAAGTTCCGAGAGGAGCTTCCTATCTCCGGCAGGCCTGAGCATCACCCGAGCGGGGGAAGCATCACAAGCGGGGTGGAGAGGCGCGGGCGAGTCCAGTGCGGGTGGTCGCAAAGCAGACGCGAGGCTGGGCCGTGTGACTCCCGGGCGGCTGCGCGCTGATGTGAGGAGCGGCCAACCGAGCAGCGAGGCAGCCGACCGGTCCGAGGCTCAGCTTTCGTTGAAACGCCGCGATCTGCAGCTCGCTATTATAAGGCTGCTGGGACCAGCTGGGTAGTCCGAGCTCTCGCTCCCCCCCCCCCACTCTCTCTCTCTCTCTCTCTCTCTCTCTCTTTGAAAAGCAGCCGATCCGTTAAATCGAATTCAATATTCTGGAGAGGACATGTTCACCCCTTTCCACATGCCTAAATATTTGGCGATGCCTATCGCTCCTCCACACAGTTGTGCAATCAATCAGTAAATCAATCAATCAATAAATAGCAGATTCTGTGATATTTCTAAAACTTTCGAAAACAGAGTTAGCGCACCCCCGCTCCCATTGAAACACCCTCAAAGAAATGTCGTTGTTCTTTTCAAACCATCTTGAATCCCCGACAGAGCTGGCAAACCCCTTCATCCCTGCACACCCTTGCAAACTTTAGGCGCACCACCTCTCATGTGGGCAGTCCCTCAAAAAGGTGCACTACTTGAACATCCCGACAGAGGTGGCGCACCCCGTCATCCCCACACACCCTTGCAAACATTTGGCGCACCACGTGTCATCTGCGCAGACCCTCAAGAATGTTTTGTACAGTCTTTTGTGTAGCCCGTTCAACGTCTTACAAAGCGCCCCCCGCACACCCTCACAAACGGCATTTGGCGCAACCCGCATCAACTGAACACACCCTCCAAAAATGTTTCGTAGTCTCCAATCCCAGTTCAACATCCCTTGTCCCATGCAACACACTTGGAGAAATATAGATGTCCTTCCCACACAGCATTTGAATATTCATCCAGAGCTGGCGTACCACCTCATCCTTGCACACACCCACAAAAAAATCTGTAAGATCTTTCCAACACCAGCTACAAGATGCCAACAGAGATGTCGCATCCACCCCCAACATACCTTCTATTATCTACACCACCTATCTACACAGATGTTGAAAAAATGTTCAATAGTCATTTCGAAACCCCAAACCTGAAGAGTTGCTGCACCGCCGCACACGCTGGAGAATAACATTCAGCACACTACCCATTATCCACAGACACCCTCACAAAATGTTCAATCCAATCTTGAGCAAGTTCAACATCCCGACAGAACTGGTGCACACCGCTTTCAAACTTTTAGCGCACCCACTCGCAGACACTCCCAAAAATGTTTCGTGCAATCTTCACACACACACCCTCTCAAAAACAACAACAAAAAAAAACCCCTCCAAAGCAAGCATCTTTATTGGCAAAAATGATGACAAAAATTGTAGTTGTCACACCACACTGACAATAACTTTTAATCTATCAATGGCACCCCCGCCACCGCCTTTTCGTGAAAACAAGCCATGGATGAGTCTACATTTAGAGTCTGAGCCTACAGACAGACCCCCCCCCCCCCCGCGCCCCTCCTGACGCGTGTGAAAGCAGCAGCTTATTGTCCGCATTAAAGGCTCGGCCTCTCATTTAGCGCACCTCAATGGCATTAAGCACACACATCCTGCAGCATCACGCTCCTGTCCGGATGCCGCGAAGCCCACCTCCCTCCCCCGCCCCACGACTGGTGTTCTCTTTCAGGGGCGCCGGGGAGGAAACGATGAGGCCATTTCTCCGTCTCTGACATCTGATTGCAATAATTTGAACATGCGACGTCGTCCACACACTGAACGCGTTTAGGACCCTCGCATGCGGGGGCTACGAGGAGGAGGGGGCTGAAAGGAGGTTTGAGAGGGGGTCCAGCTGGAGCAACTCAAGCGCATCCGTCAATGTTGTACAACAGTGGAAAGCCACTCAGCTTGTGGAAAATAGGCCTGAAAATGTCACAACAAAGTGCGCAGAATGTCACCATGACAGCTCGGCAAGTTCACTTCGAGGAGCAACACTGCAGTGTCTTTTTGTTCTTCATTCTTAATTGCAAAAGTCAGACAAGGCTAACTGGCTTTTGCGCTAACTAACTGGTGAATTGGCACACTAACCATAGACCAAGTAGATAATGGACAAACCGGTGAGCTAATACACTAGCCAGCTAACAAACTAGCCAACTAACCAACCCGTACATAAAAGAAAAGCTAGCCAATGAACGAGCCGATAAACTAATGAACTAGCAAAGCTCACTGGCAAGCTAACTGTTGACTTTGAGAACTATCAATGGCTTACAGAATTAAATAATTAACGAGTGAACCAAAGAATGACTAACAAGTAAAGCACAAGCTAACTAAAGAAATGACAAACTATCTAATTGATAAATTAATCAACTAGCTTATTGAAGAAATGACTAACTAACGTTACAAAAACTCATGAAGGGAAAACTAATTCAGTGGAAAAGGTATCTTAGACAATAAGTTTGCTCGGCGACTGACAAAGGAAGTGACAAAACTAGCAAACAAAGTAGTAGTCAAGTCGAATTAAATTTCAAAGGTGAACTTGTAAAGCAAAAGTATGTGAACTGCATCTGTCGTCAGTGTCATGAGTGTCACTCAGTCAAAGTGCCCCCCCCCACACAAAAAAGAGGCAATAAAAGCAAAACAAAAAAGCAATGACTTTATTGTCCAATCGTGACAATTTACATCCACGTGAGACGGACTCTTTCCGAGCTACGACCCACAGATGCTTGTTAGCCACATCAGACGATTGACGCGGGAATTCCAAATGCACGGTGACCAGGAAACGCCAGCACGGACGTTTTCTTTGTGGTGCTGTATTTAAATGCACCGCTCAGTCTTGTTGATCCAGTTTATCGCGTTATTCATCGAGAGTTGACTGCGTCGACTGCCTTTCAAAGACCTTTCAAACTTCTAAGGACAGCAGAAAACCACTCGGCGAAAAAAAGCTCATGAATATGTCGCACATGGAATGCTATTGCTTGGACAGTTGAAGACAAGCAAGAACAAATTTGAATGAGCTAGTGGAAGCAAAGCGATGTAAATCCATTTGAAAAACTTGAAAGAAATAGCGGACGAATGAGCCAATTAGCTAACCAACAAACGAGCTGACTAACTAACTGATAAACTAGATAGCTTACGAACAACCTAGCTGACTTAATGAACTAATAGCTAACTCATAAACCGACGAAGCAGCTCACGAAGAAATGCAGAGCAGCTAGCTAAATGGTGAACTAACACAAGCTAATAAACAAACGTTTGCGATGAGCTACTTCCTTAAAATAAGGCCAATTAGGCAGACTGAAATAATTTGCACCCGCAAGTGTTGCTAACGAACCAAACTGACAAACTAGCTGAATGAAGTGACTGACTAAAGAACAACAAACAGATTTGATTAACTGAACAAACCCCCAACCCCCGCCCAAACAAACAGGTGAAATAGACAACATTTTTTTCCCCCCCAAAATCTTGAGTCTGCCTGTCAATGTACCATTGCTGTTGTGACGCCACAACCAGCAGAAAAAGGACGGGGAGATTCGAAAGGAACCAGAAGCCCCCTAAAAAAGATTGTAATATGAATAAAAAACTTTTGTTCCAAAATGAAAGCACTGATTGGGGACTGCACTGGACATGTGAGAGTTCCTTCCTGTACAGTCGTCGCGTCTCGCGGTGAATGCCAAGAACATGCGGGATGCTTAGAACGATCAGGAGTTTCCTAAAAGCAGAGCCCCCCGCCCCTGTTCCCCCTTCAGCCTTTCTCACAGGGCACTTTGGTCTTTAATTTGTTTAGAAAATTCAGCGGAACAGGCGAGGACGGAAGAACAAGACGGACGGGACGGAGGAGACTGATCGTTACGCTCGCAAAACAACCACAACAGCGCACACAATGTGATGCTTGTCTTAAATTGGGAACTTAAAAAAAACAACAAAACAAACAAAAAACGACATTGATTGAGTGCACTCGTTTTAATTGCATGGGTGTCAAAATTAAACAACTAAATTAAAACGTCACCAAATGACAAATCAATTATACTTTTTTTGGACTTGAGCTTTGCTTACATTGTTTTTAGTAGTTTTGTTATTTTGATAATTTTATAATCTCCATCCATCCATTATCTGAACAGTTTATCCTCGCAAAGCCAAATGTCCTAAAGATTGCTACTAAATTCAAACGTGGTATCATAGCGAGCGAAATGACACAAAATCATCTCCTCGCCGACAAAAAACAAAACAAAACATTTGTCATCATTGCGTGTGAGTGGAGCAGCGCGGGGGAAGCTTTGATGACTGGCTGTAAAACACCCAACTCAACTCCGCGGGGTCCGATTGTGACTAAAATAGTCAAATTGAGCTAAAAAGGGGCGAAAAGATGAAAGGCGAGTCTGGCTGATGCTAACTTCTGACATTGTGGAAGTAACATTGTTGACGATTACGTTGATATGCGAGTTAAAAAGGGAATGTTGCCGTGCCTCCGCCCAGATGGCAAGCGCGATACGTCTGCCCGCCCGTCCGACCTTTTCCTTTCTTACTCGTCCAAATTATACTGTGGTGCGTGTGCGTGCGCTGTCGTGGTCCAGGATGACAACATGCTCATAAAGGCCCGACTGCACGGCGCTCCTCCGCACGCCTTCACCAGGAGGGACCTGCAACACAAAGCGGGCACAGCGTCTTGATCAAAATGATTTTGCTTCCACGCACGGAGATGTCGGGACAAATCAAAAGCAATGATTTTAAGTTTACGCGATGAATCAGACGAGTGGAGGTGCACGGAAGAGATTCATGTCAAGAAAATTTGGGGGGAGGGGGGTTGACTTCCCCTTTAACTTGTCTAAAAAGCCCACTTTGAAAGCCTGAGCCAGGCCTCAAACCCGAACACGAAAGCCACCTCCCGCGCGCGTGTTTGATGGCGACGCTCACCCGCGGGTCCACGTTGAGGATGCCGCCGTCCGTCTTCCTCCTGAAGAGAAGCGCGCGGGGCCGGTCGTAAACGACGTCGTAGTTGGAGCTGGACGTGGAGGCCGTCGCCTGATTGGTCCAATTGTAGTAACTGCGAGCAAAAGCAAAACAAACAAGCAAACAAACAAAGACTTTCAAATATTTGTTTGAAACTCAAACTTAATGCTGCAATCCTGCTCGGTTTGATTCGAGAATCGGGGCCCGAAAGTGAAACCCGAAATATTGCTTGAAAGCCCTCATTTAAACCCCTAACCCACAGGTGTCAAACACAAGGCCCGGGGGCCAGATCTGGGCAGCCACATCATTTTATGTGGCCGGCGAAAGCAAATCAAGCATGTCAAATTCCACGATGCTTGCTAAAGCCTGAACCAAAATTTCAAATTGTCACACGTAATCCACAATAACAGTCATTATTTTTGACTTCTGATTAAAAAAGCCATCCATCAATTTGTTGTGCGCTATGTATGTAATCTGTGGAGGTGATTAAACATTTCTATGGTTTCCCAAAATTCATAACGGCCCTCCAAGGGAAACCGTAACTACAATGTGTCCCGCGACAAAAATGAGTTTGACACCCCTGCCCAAACCCGTGTTTGAAATCCGAAGCGCTTGAGCCTGTCTTGAGACTCTTACTTAAGATCCAAACCTTATTTGGAAACCCTAATTATAAACCTCAACCCATTTTGGGAATCCAGATTTGCAACCCGAACGCAGACTTCAAACCCCTTCTTCAAAAGCCTAACCTTTATTTTCAACTTGAATTTCAATCTCCAACCTGTTTTTGAAACCCCAATCTTGACCTGAAACACAACCTTGACCCAAACTCTTCTCTGAAACCCTCATCAAGATTTCAAAAACCCTAATGCTAAACCCCAAAGACCTGATTTGAAACCCTAACCCTGGTTGAGAACCTTAACCTTGTCCTAAAAATCAACTTTCACACCCTAATTCTGGCTTGAAATTCGAATTTGAAACCCTCACGCTTGGATGAATTCCTAACCTTTGCTTGAAACCGTAGACCTTTCTCAAGACCCTTGTATTTGTTTGAAACTTAAATGCAAGCTTTCAAACTCTAACTCATACTTCAACCCCCTTATTCAAAAGTTAAATCTTTATTGGAAACCCCCTAATCTTGTCTTGAAACCTGACCTAGACACCCAACTTCTAATTTCAAGCACTAACCTCATCTTAAAACCCTAATTGAAGACCGTACCCATTCACTGGAAACATGTTTCTTGCGCGCGCGCGTCTCAAGTTCAAGCTGGTGTCACTTGGCCAACGGCGGGCCGCGTGAACTGCCGACCTTGCACGTGTCAGCTAAAAAATCCTGTCAGGTGGAAACACTTGAAACTTTTTTTTGGAGGGGGGTGCGAGGACAGGCCAAAAAACGTCCGACACATTCCGCACGGGAACGCAGAGAGCGGCCCGACGCCAACATCTCGCTAACCTGCTAAAAATCCCACCGAGGTCAAGTGCCAGTTGGCAGCTCAGAGTTCAGCCAGACGACAAGGCGCGCGCACACACGCGCACAGTTAGCAGTTAGCCGCTAGCCAGAAGGCTATTGATTTTGGAGCTGCTGCTGATTTTTGTCGGCTCGAACAGAATCTGAAGCAGTTACATGGTTCTCGCTGTCTCTCAAGTAGCCCTCGAAGCCCTAACCGTTGCTTGTAACCTTGGTTTATTTCAAAGCCTAACTTAAAAGCCAAACCCCTGTTTTGAAACTGTAAACCCGATCATGAAATCAGAGGAGCCTTTATTTGAAATCCTAATTTCAAACCCTAATCCTGTCTTCAAATCCTTGCCCTGGTTTGCACTGTAATCCAAACCAAGTTTGACACGCTAAATTCAAAGACTAACTCCGGCTTGAAACCCAAACTTGAAACCGTAAACCCCGTTCACCCTTGTTGAAAACAAAATCTAAAACACCGTTCATGGTTTGAAGCCCGGGTATGAAGTGCTCACTTGGAACCCAAAACCTGTGCTAAAATGCTATCGCTGTCTGAAAAAAGCCTAACTTGGAACCTTGTTTTGAATACCAAGCCCGAGCTTGAAACCCGACTTTGAAACCCACATTCAGACTCGAAGCTCTAATTTCAAACGCTAACTCCAGCAGTGCGGTGTCAGTGCGGAAGACGCTGTCCCAAAGCAGGATTGGGGATACTTACGTTCAATGTTCATGCGATGGAAGTGCGGTGAACGAACACTCTATTTGCGGTACCGTTCACTGACCACCCTCGGACCACTTTATTTGACGTCGGACTTTTTTTTCCCCCCCGCAGGTTTCACGAGTCCCCGACTACTTGAAATAAGCATTGGCCCAATCCCGCTACCCGGTATCAGTACTTGATCTGACTTGAACTCCACGTATTAGGAGGTAGCCGGTACCAAAAATGGCTTTCCAACAACATCCCAAATAGATTCTGACAGTGACTGAGGACATTTCACAGATGATGAGATCAACACGATTGCTTCTCAAGTCAGGGAATTGTCATCAAAGCTTTTTCACCTTGTGTTTGGTCCTCTTTCCAATGCTCCTATGTCAACTTCCCCCCTTCCAACCCCAACACCCCCTTAAACCCCCCCCCCCCTTGCCCCTTTGGGGAACAATAACAGCAATGTGGTTGGCGCTAAGAGGGAGCAGATGCTGCTGGATATGCTCGGAGCTGCTGCCCACTCGCTGCACTAAACTCCACCAAACCGCACGCACTCGCAATCCCGTCCCTCCGCCTCCTTCCCGCAGCCACTAAGAACGCAGAGCGAGAGCCGCACCGGCGCGGCGGCCGGCCGGATCACTTCGCCGCTGACGGGCGGACGCCGGCTTGTTAGCCCTTCACACGCCGCTCCTCCTTTTGAGGAACGTCGCTGGGGAGATGGACTCCAAATCAACACCAAGAAAGATGATCCACATATGAGTCAAGTTGAAAGCAGCGAGCGCATCAAGCTAACGCAACAGAAAAAAAAAAACACTCTCTGCCAACAGTTTTTGGGAGCCAACGGGTGGTCGAAATCGATCAAAGTGAAAGCAGTCACAGCTCCGAGTATGATTAAACAAGTGGAATACACAATACCCAGTCATAAAGAACTCACAATCCCAAGTCTTTTGTCCACAAAATGCTGCTTCACATATTGACTGAGAGCGTGAGAAGCTAACGTAGCGCTGTACGACTTCACGCTAGACAAACGTCACAGATGAGATGGACTCAAGTGTATCAAACCATTCACACGACATCCGAGTGTCTTTCAAAACCAGACACGTGAGATCCAAGATCTCCTTTTTTTTTCCGTTTGTAACCATGAGCCATTTTGTCTCCAGCCTGCCAATCTTATGTCGCTCTCATGACTTTGTGCGTGCCTATCATCAGCGTTGTGTCTTTGGTGTTTTCTGAACATCTGCTTATGCACTCGCTGCCCACTGGCCGGCCAGTGAGCAAGCGGCGGCTGACGCCCACTTGGTCGCGTCGAACCTAAAACCCTTTCCTTCTGAGCAAACAATCGTCCCGCCGACTATTTTGGTCTCTCGCTGAAGATTCCGCCAAGCAGGCAAAGCGAAGCAAAACAAAGCGAAGCGAAGCAACCTCCGTGAGATTCCTCTGGGTTGTCGGCAGTGGTAGGAAGTATCCATCCATTATCCGAACCGCTTCTCCTCACGGGGGTCGCGGGCGTGTCAGAGCCTCTCCCAGATGTCTCCGGGCAGCATGTGGGGCACACCATTACCTCGTTGCCAGCCAATCGCAGGGCACACAGAGACAAACAACCATCTGCGTCACCATCACACCTAAGGACAATTTCGAGTGTTCCATTAACCTGCCGTGCATGTTTTTGGAATGGGGGAGAAAACCGGAGTACCCGGAGAAAATCCACGCAGGCACGGGGAGAACATACATAGTCCATACAGAAAGCCAGAATCGAACCCACGACCTCTGCACTGTGACGCGGACGTGCTAACCAGTCGAGCACCGGGCCGCCTCACAATAAAAATACTTAAAAATACTACCTTGACTTATGACCAAGACCATCACCGTTTTCATTGATCTCAAATCAGTGTTACCCACTGAAATGAAGTGAAATGCCATTCATCAATTCCAGGTCTTAAAAACAAAAACTAAAAAAATTAAACCCCACCCCCCTATTTTGTTAAACGTTTCACATCAGAAATTCGGTCGGCATGTCTAACATAAAAAGAGCCACAAAAATGTTTCAGGAACTCCTGCCCGAAAAGACATTTTGGTTGAAAGAAGCCATTTTGGGATTTCCAGGAGTCGTTTGAATCTGAAAAATTGAGCCTCCAAAGCCAGTTTCACATAGGAACAGTTTAAACTCATCGCTTCTTTTATTATTTATAATTTTATCTGTGGTTTTATTTCTCTTGTTTGATTGCAAGGTGTCCTTGAGTGTTTTGAAAGGCGCTTATCAATAAAATGTATTCTTATTATTAACATGGAATTTGGAAGGTATGTCGACCATGAGTAGACCCACCAAAATGTGTCAAAAAGTCACTTCAAAAGGCACAGGAAGGCAGCCATTTTAGTTGAAAGCAGCCGTTTTGGGTTATCTGGGCCATCTTTTGAAACTTTGGAAAATCCACCCCCAAAGCCAGTTTCACATGAGGAACACGAAATTCGGGAGGCCTGGCGAGCATGAGTAGAACCCAAATAGAAACATACCGGACTTGACTTTACCGACACCCAAAAAAAGTTTGGGTTGAACTGACTCCACTTTGCTTCATCAAGTTGATTTCATCAGTAAGTAAATGAGTAGAGTTGATATTTCTACTTTTACCTTTTTTATTTTACTTACAAGTAGCTTTACTTCCACTTAGGTATAGCGTGTAAAGCCGTTTTACCACTTCTGGTCGTTGTGGTCGGACGGAGGGGGCCTGGGGGGTGGGGGGGGGGGGAGAGGCAGCTCGCTTGCTTGGCGTGAAATTTGGCCGCTGACAAACAGCACATGGCTGCAGTGCACCTGCGTGCCTGGCTTCATTCCACGCTGTGAAAACATTTGCGCCGCTGTCCTCTCGCATTAACTTTGCAAGCGATGCCGGATCCCGTGGGACTCCGGCGTTGCGCCACGGCATTAATGGGAATTTGCGGCCCACTTTGTGGCCCCGGATTGATAAATATTTGCCGGGGAGGTGAAAATATTCCACATGTGGAGGAGCTTCTGAGTTTCGTGTTTGAAGGCGAGTTATCAAAACGTGACGGCCGTGCGCCGTTTGCACACCGTGACCGAAAGTCAACATTTTGAGGGTAATTTTTCATTGTCCATATGTCAAGCATACAAAGTTTCACGGGCAATATGAATTGATGCCTCTTTATATGAGTATTTCTAACACAAACGATGATTACACAAACGATGAAACGATGACACAAAAACCGGTGAAAATGTGCAGGTGTTGGGAACAATAGAGCTCAGGAATCCTCTGTGTCATTGTTTCCACCAAAACGGTCCCGTCACATTTTTATTTTATTTTTTTACCAGCGGGTGTGGCGCTGCCCAGCTGCGGGAGCGTTCCGGTGGTTGCCATGGTAACGCCCCATCTGTCCAAATGCCTCGCACGGCAGAAGCGGTTGACCGTCGAACAAAAGTAGTCCGCCTGAAGAAATGTGACATTTTCGTAGATTCAGACTCGGCGTCCAAGTGTGCGTGCGTCCGCGGACTCGTCGCAGACAATATAATTTTCCTTGAAGGGGAAAAACCTTAATTAGTATTCCACAATTGGGCCAGTGCAGTGCAAGCATTTTATTCCCGAGCCACCCGAGCGAGTGCGCTGGGCCAGCCAACCTCGACTAGCTTATAATTTCATGCGTCAGTTTGCTGCGTCAGCGTTCTGCTTCCCGGCCGTGTTTTCACATTCTCTTTGAGCCTTCTTGGATTTCCATTGGGCGGAGGAATTTTGGTCAAGCGCTGACCATGTGGAGTGGACTTGTTAGGGCTTCGCGATTTATGGCAAGTCATCGCTGGCATGCTCCGCCCACAAAATCATTTTTCATAATTTTGTAGCAAATTGGGCCGAGGTCTTCGCAGGGCCACTGGAAATGACGCATTATGGCTGCGTCCGACAAAAATGGCTGACTTCCTGTGTCTTTTCAGGGACGGCTTTCAGGCTTTTTTTGTGGGTCTATTCATGATAGCCATGCCAGCCAAATCTTATCCTGCCACTTGAAACTGGCTTCGGGCTGGCTGGATTTACAAAAAAACTCTTTCAGAGGAGTTGCTCTTTGAAAGAGTTTTTGTGTGGTTTTGGGCACGTTTTCGTAGACTTTTCATGAGTCCTCTAACCATGCCTACCAAATTTCCTTTTCCAAAGTGAAAAAAGCTTCAAATGTGAACTTTTCAACAACTTTGAGGAGTTTGTCTTTGCGAAATAACTTTTAAAAGACACGGGAGACTTTCTGTGACTTTTTGGGTGGGTCTACTTCTAGACATGTCCACCAAATGTCATTTTTTATTGGCCCAGAATTTTCCAAAACTCTCTTGGGTGACCTCTGCAACTCGCCAAAAATGACATTTATTAAATGAATCAGAAACTAGAATGTTTGCTCCATACTAAAATGGCAGACTTTCTGTGTCTTGCCCTGGATTGTTTCGCGATACTTTTTTGTGCGGATGTACTGACCAAATTTCATGGAACAAAGAAAAGCTGACTTCTGGGGCTGAATTTTCCGAAATCGAAGAGGAGTTTTTTTTTTCTTGAAGGACCCCGAGGAAAAGGCGTCCTGAAATCTCTTAAAGGGCCACTTCAAACCAAAATGGCGCCCTTCCCATATTTTTTCCGAAAATGGCCTCTTCGGACTTTTTTTGTGGCTCTCCTTGGGATAGACATGCCTTCCAAATGTGATGTTGCTGAGTCAAACCGGCTTCCGGGAGCTGAATTTTCAGAAGCTCTGGATGCGCCTCTAAATCGTGACTCAGCAATGACGTGTCTCCAAACGACAGTGGACGCGAGGCAGAAGAAATGTTTCATCCTTCAATTGTTCCCCGAAGACTAGTAAAGTTTTCTTGAAATGAATCAAGTTTTGGCGTCCAGTGATGAAACAAGATGGCGGCAGGCCAGATAGCAGCCGGTTATTTCTTTGCCAACGCGACACTCGCGATTGTTCGCCGCTCGGTGGTGAAAGGGTCTGAAGCATCCATAAAATGTTTTTTTTCAAAATTGCATTCTACTCCACTGAAATGTCAATTTGAATTCGATTAATTGTTCATCCCTCCTATCAGGTTTCCAGTCGTGGGCTGTAAAATGGAGGCGGATTTATTGAGCAGCGGGAGCCTTTCTTTGGTTTCGTGCGCTTATTAGCCGCAGCTTAGCTTTAATGCTCGCCGCGCCGCGGCCCCAAATTGGAAGCAGACCACGTTGTGACCTCTCCGTGCAACCGAGCGAGCTGCCGCTGCGCCGCGTCGCACCGCTAGAGCTCCTTGAAACGAAAAGAGCAACCGGCGGCGATGAGGTAACGGCGTCACGCTGAGACACGAGCGCTCCTTCGCTTTTACTGCTTCAAACAACCGTGAACTCGACATGAACTCGCGCGGGACTCCATTAAAAGAATGTGTACACATCCACACATGAGATTTGAATTTCGGAGTAGGGGTTCAAGCCCGCGTTATGGTTTCGCACAAGGCAACCATTTAAGGTTTGGGTTCCAAGTCAAGGTCAAGGTCTCGAGTTTGGGTCAAGAGGCAGTGGTAGGGTTCTAAATAAGGATTTCAATTTCAGGTTTCCAGGCAGGTTTAGGATTTCAAAGTAGGGTTTCGAAGACGAGGTGAGAGATTCCAATTAAGATTTCAAAACAGTGTTTGGCTTTCACATAAAGGTTAGCGTTGAAAATGTGGTTCCAGGACAGGATTTGGGGTATTTTTGGGTTTGTGTTCCAAGCCACAGTTAGAATTTGAAACCTTAGTTCAGGTTGAAATGACAGTTTCAAACCAGGGTAAGGCCTTCAAAAAGTTAGGGTTTCAAGTTTTCGGTTTCAAGACAGGTTGAGGGTTTCAAAGCGGTGTTCAACAGAAAAAAAATTGGGGTTTCATATTTGACTTTCAGATTTATGGTTTCAGTTTCCAATTAGGGTTTCGAGACAGGGTTGGGGTTTTAAATGGGGGTTTCCATCATTATTTTTTGCTTCCCCAGGTTCCAGATTTTAAGGCAAGGTTGCAAAAACAAGGGTTTGAGTCGAGCCGGTGTTCGGCTTTCAAGGTAGGATTTCAAATTAGTTTGAGGCTTTTAAGTTCAGGTCGCAAATTCTTATTTCAAGGCCAGTTTCATCGAAGGATTTCAAATCTGTGTTTTGGGTTCATGATAAAGTCGGCGTTTCAAGACAGCGCTGGCTATTCAAAGAACGCTTTCAAATTCGGGTCTTCAAATAGTTCTTGGGTTTCAAACAAGGGCTCGGCTTTCAAATGGGGTTGCGGGGCAGGAGAAGGCTTTCAAATTAGGAGTTGAAACCACTTTGAAGGTTTGAACATCCCACGATTGGAGATTCAACAAACATTTCCATTTCAAGAGAAGGGTTTGAAAGTAGGGTGTCAAGAATGCCTCGTAAATAATTGGCTTTATATATGGCGAAAGAGCGGCTGAAATGATTCGAAACTGTGCACCCCCCTCTCGCATTTTTCGCAGAGCTGCGTCCGCTCCCTCCTCGCATTCAATGTCCACTAATAAGATTTCCTTCCTTCCCTTCAAAGTCGGCTCGCCACCCACCGGCCCCTGCGGACCCCTCGTCCGAGCAGGACTCACCATAAATCCCGGGGTCCTGGCACCAGCTTCTTTCTGCCGCTGAAATACGGCGCAAAGTCCTGCATCTGCAGTCTGTGGGCGTAGTCGATATAGCCAGACACTTCCTGCCCCGCAGCGTTGACGTCTCGGATGAAGATCAGCGACTGCGGACACGCACGGCAACGCAAGGTAAGAAGCGGAAGATGGGACGAGGGGGAGAAAAAAAAATGACAAAAGGATGATTCAAGACATGAAAAAAGGAGGACGGGAGAAGAAAAAGCCAAGCAGAAGAAAGATGGAAGAAGATAACGGGAATAAGAAAAAAAAGGATGGGCGAAGCTTAGGAAGAAAGCATGAAAAGGAAAATGAAGATGGGAACATCAAAAGAACAATGACAAAAGTAAGGACAGAAAAAGAGAAAAAAAATAGGAAAAGAGAAATGAAAATAGAAGTGAAAAAAAAAAAAACGGAAAGAGAAAAATTTAAAAAAAGCAAAAAGAAATGTGATAGACAGGAGAAAAAGGAGCAAAAAGAAAAGAAAGAGAAGAAAAATGAAAAGGGGAATGAAGATGGGGAAAATGAGAGCCAAAAAAAGGACAGAAGAAAAGCAAGAAAGGGGAAAAAAAGAAGGGAAAAGAAGAGATCAAAAAGAAGGAAAGAAGAAAAAAAACAGGAAAAGATAAGTCAACGTGAAAAAGAAAGATGGAGAAAAAGAAGGCAGACAGAAAAAGAAAGAGCCAAAAAGAAGAAAGAACAGGTGGAGAAAAATCAAGACGGAGGGGAAAAAAAAGACAAAAGGGAGGAAAGACTTCGGGCGCAACGAGTGCACAAAGTGCGCAGGTGGCTAACGAGCCGTGCGGGGAAGGGCGCAGGAACCCCCCCACCATGGAACAACCTGAAGGAGGCGGCTGGGAAAAGATGCTTGGCTTCCTTCCAACACGCCCACCCGCAACCAGACCGGCGCTCACGCCTGACAAAACGGCCGCGGCTGGACGCAGATTCCCCACGAAAGTCCCCAGTCAGCATTTAGCGATGCGACCATCGGCCCCGACCGCCATCACGCGACAGGCTTCCGGTTAGGGTTCCGAGGATTTCAAAATCGCAAATAGGGTTGGAGATGAGTCTTTCAAGGAAGGGGTCAGGTTTCAAACCACGTTGAGGCTTTCACGTTTGGGTTTCGAGCCAAGGCTGCCATTTCGACCAAGGCTTTCAAGGCCGCGGTGGCGTTGAAAACAAGGGGTCAGGTTTTAAGTGGTTCAATTTGTCTTTCAAATTAGGGCTACTCGCAAGGGGATAGGGTTTCAAGTTAATGTTTCAAACAAGGGTCAGCTGTTCTAATTGAGACGCCGACAGTGGGCTGATTCCGTTTTCGGTCGTCTATTCTTGCAGGCCTCACTTTTCGGAGTTAGCCCACTCTACTTCTCAGTGATTTTGATTTGTGTTTCCAAGGGATACGCTTTGAAGTTAACGTTTCAAACAATGGTCAGGGTTTCTAATTTAACCACTTCCAACTAGAGAGGGCTCAATCAGTTTTTGCTGGTCCACTGATGCACTTTGCCAATTGGCGCAGTTTTTGCACTCTCTTGTAAAATGCGAAAAATCAAGTTAGCCCATTCTGGTATCCAGGAGCTGAAAGTAGGGTTTCAAACAACGGTTTGCTTTTCAAGTCAGGGTTCGAAATGAGGATTTCAAACCTGGATTAATGTTTCAAACAAGGGTAAGGGTTTCTAAATGAGCCAATCAGAACTAGAGTGGGCTAACTCCATTTATTATAGGCCGCTCTTTTCCGAATTGCTCGGTGCAGTTTTTGCACTTTGCGCAGAAAAGTCACCCAAAAAATTGGTGTTTCAAATTAGGGTTGGGTTTCAAAGTAGGGGTTTGAGCCACAGTTAGGGTATCAAGTCACAGATTCAAGACAAGCTTAGGGGATCAAGGTAGGGGTTCAAAGGACAACATTAACAAAATGACTTGATTATTGTTTTGGAGTCTTGTATGCGTTGCATGCTTTGTGGAGTCCGCCGGGACGGCACACACTCACGTCCTTCGCCGTCGTCGCGTGTGATGACTTTTCAAGACGGGAGTGACTGGCCGGCGTGCGTGCGTGCATCCGTCTGTCTGCACGTGGGGCCTTACGCTACACTCATAGCATCTGCTTTAAAGGTCTGCTGGCCGGCAAGCGCGGCGGCAGACGCGTTTGACGGCTCGCGTCGGCGAGGCCCACTCCCACAAAAAAATGGAATATCATCAATCCATAAATAAAAACTCGAGGATTGGGAATGCTTTGGGGGATGTGAGGTGTTTTTCGGACCATTTAAGGGTGTATTTCACTCACAAGCTTTTAATCTCAATTTGTGCTCATGCTTTGGTTTTTGAAAGTCACAATCAGACGTTTTTGTGTCAATTTTTGCTCAGATGTCTGTCAAATTTGTGATATAAATTCACGCTCGAGAGTCTCTAGAGTTTTCGTTTGCCATTCAAGCTTACAAAAAAAAAAGTGTACAGTTAGGTGCTGATCCAAATTAGGGATTATTTTGCCTTTGGCTGAGGTCTGCAAAACATAACAACAGGGTACGGTTGTTGTTTTTGACTCCCTCCCGTTACCACGGCAACACGCCTTACGTCACCTGCCGGCAATTAACTCAAACAGGTGCAGTGACCTCACAACCTGCCCAGCCCCCGCCAAGGCGAAGGTCCCAGGTGGACTTCTCGCTCTTTGTGACACCCAATACAAGATGGCCGCTCGTCTTACACGCCACAGGGGCCGTGACCTTCAAGATGAAGGTTACGTAAACCCCAGAGACAGAAGGCAAACATGCGCTAACAAACACAGAAATCCAACACTATTGACTTGCGAGGGGGAGTATACATCACAAAACGTTGGACATTCCGATTAAAAAAGGATTAAAAATAAAAAAAAAGATTTGCAATTGAGATAAAAACTAAACACAAATGTGGATAAAATAAGTTGTGAGTTTAGCCGACTCGTGTGATTTTAGACAATAAATTGTTAATTTGGACATGGAAAACTTGTGAAACACATTTGAAAAAATCCTGAACATCAACAGATTTGTGAGCGTGAATTTAGAAAACCCAAATTTATGAATTTAGATCATAGAAAGTCGTGAGCACCGAGGTTAAATTTATTGACTTCTTCCTTGCACTTTCCATGTATGAACTAGCAAACTAAAACTAATACTAAAACTAGTACATTTTGGTGATGTGAAATTAGAAGATTTAAATTTGCCCCCCACAAGTTTTTGTGATCTAAATTCACAAATCACGTTCCATCGAAATGAATGGTCACAGGTCCAGTATATCATATATAATTTATGATTGTGTTTTTGTGCTAAATTTGTGGGCACAAGTATTTGTTACCTACACTTAAGCTTTTAAATGAACATATTTTTATTCAAAATCATGCACAAAAGTCTGCCAATTGAATCCACAACATTTTGCTGTCTAAATTTGAGCTCAAAAGTTTTTGCAAACTGAATTTACTACGAATTTTGTGATCGAAATTCACTTTTTGTTGTCTAAACCCGGGCATCTAAATCAACATGTTTTCATGTAAAATTACGCTCACAAATCTGTTATTTAATTAACTTCAACTTGTTATTTAAATGGTCGTTATTGAAATCATGCTCACGAGTCTGCCATCTAAATTCACAACTTTTTGCAAACTAAAATTTGAGTTCCCGAGTTATTTTGACCTGAATTTACACGATTGTTATCGAAATGCGCGCTTTGTTATCTAAACCTGGGCATTTAAATTCACCTTTTTTTTCTACAATGACATTCACAAATCGTTTTTCGAAACCTGTCTCATGTAAACTCACGCTCACGGGTTTTTGTTCTCTAATTTTTTTGTGATCTAACCTCACCCGTGCGGAGGCTGGCTCTCTCAGGCTAACAACAAGCGTCATCAAATCCAGAGTCTTTTGTCAACACATTGTTATGTTAGCCTCCACACAACTGCAAAAGCACATTTATTTTCTACATCTACAAACAAATGCAGAATGAGTTTACATTGTTTCACTTGTGGGCCAAAATAAATACATAAATAAATAAAGTATTTGAATGACCAACCAAAGTATTCCGCCTGTGCGCCGGGAGAGTGAAATAATGGGAGGGTATTTTTATCCGGGCATTGGTAATTACAGGGTGTGTCAGTAGACAGATGTCTTGGCAGCGCACAGAAAAAATGCGGACCAAAAAAAAAAAAAAAGGATGTTTCAAAAGGACCTCGCTGCTCGTTGCACTGCGGTTGCCAAACGTTTTTATCTGCACTCCACACGTAGCGCACACATAAATACTTCCACACTTATTTTTGCGTGCGCTTTCGAATGCGCTCCTTTGAATTTGCACACATAAATTTACATACATTTTGCGATGGAAATTCACAAGTTGGCGATCTAAATTGAAGTTTTGGATCAAAATTCACAATGCTGTGTTTCTACCCGCACTCGATTTTATGAACTAAAATGACTTGCATAAGTCTAAATTTAATAAGAGTCAAATTTTTTTTATTTCCGGTTTGTTTTTTTTTATTTTAAAATTTTTTCACCATCACAAGTTCTGGTCTAAATTTGTGCGTACAAATCGTTATCTAATACACAGGTCTGTTATCGAAGTTCACACGAATTCCCAAGCTTTTGTCCTCTAAAGTTGAACTTACACCTCTGTTGTCTAAATTTGTGACGCAAAGTTTATATGTGTGGCGACAAGCTTTTATCTAAACGGAGACTCACGTTTTTATGCAAATATACATTTGCGCCTTGATATCGAAATTCAATCCCATCTAAATTCACACGCAGCCTTTTGTTATCAACATTTGAGCTTGCACGTCTTTAGTTTCACGTGTGCTCAGTGAGTTCTCAGCGAAATTCACTCAGACTCAAGTCTTTGTAATGTAAAGCCGCACTGACAAGTTTTGACCAAAATTCAATCGAATCTAAATTCACACTCGAGTTGTTGTCATCGAAATGTCTTTTGTGCCAACATAATACTGGAGATCCGCTGACTTCAGATGATTTTGTGTTCTGGGAGCTCCTTTTTGCAGCGTCCTTGTGGATGCGTGCGTTGCGTCTGGTGGGCAGGTGTCCTGCTGAGAGGTTCGTTAGCCTGCGGGGCTGCCGTGCACGTACACCAAAAAAAGCCATTTGGTGGATCAGACCCCGCTCTTTGCCTTTAAGCGATCCATCAAGTCGCGGTGAGAAAATAAGAGACTTGAACCCACACACTCCAAATTACAGGCCACTCGCAATCACTAATTTCTAGATGGCTTTTTTTTGGAGGGGTTTTTTTTTCTGCAAAAACTTCCACAACTTCTTCCTCCACCTGTGTCACGTTTGTGGGTCCACTTTATGGAAACTCAACAATGCTGATAATCGTGTAAATCCACCGTATTGCAACATAATAGATCGGAGAAATCCACTTTCTGCCAACATACGACAACACATCAATACGATACCCACCTAACTGATGGCGTAACGCCTAAGCGGAACCTCCTAAATTTGTTCGACGACAACATATCAGTATGATGTAAATTCACTTCATCTAAGCATCAATATAACCACGTAAATCCACTTTATGACAACGGAACTGATATGGCAACCCGGTAAATCCACATCATGACCGCATATAATGAAGGTGGGAGATTAACGGTAGTGCTCTCGAGTGATTTAGATTCTACTTGGCAGGCGAGACTTTTCGTGTTAGCCTCGGTCAGTCTGAGTCCCGATCTGCCCCACTGTCTTATGGTGTTCCACAGGGTTCAATTAGGGGGCCCCTGCTGTTTTCATTGCAATTGCTGCTCCTTGGTTCCGTCTTAAGAAAGCAGGGTATTTGCTTTCACTGCTCTGCGGATGACAGTCAGATCTATGTCCCGCTGAGCCAAACGGTCTCTTTTTCCTGAAGGCCACTTTTGTCCCGCCTGGAGGAAATCAAGGTCTGGAGAGCAATTAACCTGTTGAATTTCTTTGAAAAGAAAACAGACGTTATTGTGTTTGGTCCCAGTTGTTCATCCCACTCTGTTGACTTGGGCCTCCTGCTGCCTTATCTCAAGCCAAGTCTTGAACTTGGGTTTGAAAGTGGACAGTGACTTGAAATTGGCGCTGTGGTTACATGCATTTTTCTTTCCATCTGAGAAAGGTGGCTAAGGTAAAGCTTCTGCTTTCTCATTAGAAACAGTCATCTGTGACTTTGTTCCATCTCAGATGGATGACTGTAATGCACTTCATTTTGGAGTCAGCCAATACTCCGTCAACCGTGTCCAGTTGCTCCAAAATGCTGCTGCTCGCATCACCTCTACACACCTGCCCGGTGCCTCAGGTCAGCGTACCGGACACGACTGGATGGACCAAGGACTAAGCGGAGGCTCAGAGAGGACGAAGCGTCCTCTCTTTCCATTTTTTAAAAACTTGTCTTAAAACACTTTCAATCTATGGCTTTTGACTCTTTTTTTGTTGTTGTTGTTGTTTTTGCGTGTCTGATTTTACTCCATGTACAACACTGTATGCAGCGAACGTTTGCTTTCAAAGTGCTCCATGAATAAAATTGAATTGAGAGCTGAGGTGAGCATACGATCGTCTTATGGGAAAGCTCGGTCAGTTCACAAGTGTTTTGGGGCTGCCAAATAAGCTGTCAGGCTGACGGGCGGCATCATTTCCATTCCGGCACCGGAACAGAAAAAGAGGAGAAAACAGTTCCCGCTGCAGTAAATGTGTGGCATGCCCAAGTCGTCGGGAATAGCAGGCGACTTCGGCACATGCGGTCCCTGCGCAAAAGCGTCCTACGCCATTCGCCGCCGTATCTTTTTTTTTTACCGCCTCCGACAATCATTCCCACATTCCGCTGGCTTTTAAATTACCAGTGGGAAGCTGAATATGAGTCCAGGGACCAAAATACCCACTCCGCGGAAAAGGGAAGGGAATTATGGAGGATCTTTTCGATGGATTTACCCGACGCGTGATGGGACTGCGCCTTTTCCTTTGAACGTGGGGGGAAAAGAGAGGGAGCCGTGCCTTTGTCCCGCACGTGTGTCGATCGCAAACATGCAGCACATATACCTCGGGCAAGGCCAATTGAAATAGATGCAGTTTGTCATCTTTTTCGGGTTGGAAAAAAGGCCTTCGAATTAACGGGAACTGCCTCGTGATCACAAACACACAATAATTTACAGTTACTTGGAAGAAGGATCACAAACATTTTTCTCGAAATTTCAAAGGCGGCAGTTATTCACATTCCCATGTTTTCATCTCATTCCCGCTCAAGCTCTTATCGAAAAAACCCCAAAACATTTTTACAGTGAGGTTTTGGCATGCTCACGGAACTTGTGGACAACGGTTGCTGTTTTCTGGCTGCCCGCACTGTGGTACACGCATGTGAAAAAGGGGGCGTGCCAAGCAGGGGGCGTGCCAAGCAGGTGCCGCACTGCGGTTTGACGCCAGCAAAGCGCCCGCCTTGGCCGACTCCAGCGCCGCTTGTTTGCACGACGTCGCCAGGAGCGTCCATCATCCGACGGACCGAAGTTCCCTGCGCACGTGGATGACAAGAGACAGAGAGAGGACGACTGGACCTCGCTCGTCTTTCCTGGCTCGCAAAATTTATTGACCCTACGAGGGTTTCAAGACATCTTTTCCTACACATTCTTTCTTTGATGCGCGCTAAAGGTAGCTGCATTAGTTTTCAGTGCTCATCTATTCTCATCCAAAAGAAGTCGTTTATGACTGTCTGAAAAAATAAGATCACTACTCTCACTGACAGCAATATTTTCACTCTGTCTGGTATCAAATATCAGTGACCTGGTGGAATGATCACACTTTGTCATTGGTTCTTGTCATTCCATGTCCCTTGACATCATTACAACTAAAATTACAGTTCTTGTCAGACTAAATAACTAGTCCCATGCAACTAAACTGTTCTCACTTGAATATACCCGGTCACTGGGCCTGCAGAGTTGTCGATATTTCTCAACGCTAAAACTTCCAGAAAGAACCAAGTTGAAATAACTCCCCTTGTCAGTGTCACCCCGCGGGCAACACGCACTCATAAAGCCATCAGCGGCACTTACCCACAATGCAGCGGGGCCCAACCCAAATTACACGGGGGCACCAACACACAATGCGCACGCATGCACGCACACCGCAAGCAGTGCACTCCCTTCCTGTTGTCGCAGCGGCAGATGTTTCGAGGTGGACAAACAGCTGCAAGATTGTTAGCCGAGCTGCTAACGCTCGCTTACTTCAAATGTAAACACATTCCAATCTGCGACCAAGAGTCATTTAAAAGGGTGACCTATCAAGTGTAGAACTCCAAATGGGACTGTCACCTGGGAGCAGTCGCCGCAATTGAGGAAGTTTTGTCACTTGCGGGAGACGACTACATGAAGTTGGCTATGACACATCAAAGGCGTCAATTAAAAGCAGGAAGCTCTCGCCGAGTAACCGACATCGTGCTTCTCCATTTTACATACCGGTACAAGATGTTAGCGTTACCTTGACTTTTAAAGCCCTCTAATTTGCATACTCTTAGCTTTGGCCAGCGGATACAACGAAAAGCACACTTCTATTTTCCATAGGCTAGCATGAGTTTTATCCAACTAACATAAGTGGTTTCTCGGTCTTGTGAACCATTTTGATAGCTGTGTGAAATGCATCTTGGGATATTTTGCCAGTCAAGAATTCACAAGTCACCAGATCGTGAATCCTTGGTTTAAGATGGCAGATAAGTACTACATGTCTCTGCATTCTTGGTAGATGTGTACATTCAATTGGAGCAGGGCTTGGGTTACAAACGATGACGTTTCATGAGCTCACAAGGACCTAAGAATGGACAGGAATGCCATTTTAGAGACGGCTATACCAAACACACAATTAGCTTCAGCCGAAAACCTCTGTTACAAACACAGTTAGTCGTAGCCAGCTACTATGACCGCAGATGCAACTTAGCATTAGCTAATTAGCTCACACGGTCAGCGATAGCTTGAGGCAGCTGGCATGACACAAATGTTAGCTTTAGCCAGGGAACTCAACGCCGCCACAACGAAACTGTACTTTACATACATGGATACCATTAGCCAGAGTGACCACAGTGCAGAAACTGTTAGCATTCGCCAACCACATGACCACTAAGCACCTCTATTTTCACCTGTTAACTGATAGCGTTAGCCTTAACTGCTTGTCAGCGTGACCGTTCAGCACAATGATCTTGCACATTTGTGGCACGTTGCAACGACGATGTTCTGATGACACGTTATTTTCGATGACAGCAGATTTTTGGCGTTCGCCATCTTTTAGCAGTGGTGCGAAAGCCTCCAAACGTTGGCCGGGCGTAGGTGGACCGCAACAGTTTATGTGAGAAAATGTCGGACAAACAGCTCAACAACGCGAGGAAGGCGGCCAAGGTGTAAAAATCTTCCCTGGAGCACAGGTGTGGAAAACTGAAGCAAAGAGAAAGAAGGGGGAGGGGGGGAAACAGCAGCAATGATGGGAAGGACTCGACCTGCAGTTGACCCGTGGTTTACTTCTGCTCAAACACGGGTACTACAAAGCTCAGCAAGGTGCACCGCTTTGTCTTGGACCGCGTTTTGTGTCAGTCAAGACTTTCCAGGATTTAAGGACTTAGGTTGAGTTTGTTTTTTTTTCTTTGTAGATGACTTTGAAGCACCACATATTCTTCCATTTTTTAAAAAAAAAAAATTATGACGGAGCGGTACCTTGTATGAGACACAAATACAACATGAGAACACCTGCAAAGAGCATGGAGGAGAAGTGGAAACGGGCCGATGGGAGCCGAAGTCCGGGCTCCTGATGGCACTCCTTAATTTCAGTACCAGCCAATTCTAAACCAAGTCTGAAAAGACATATAAAAACGTCTTTGGGAGTGAATGAGTTAAAGGCAGAAAGGCAGGCTTGGTCTAAAGGCCTTCGATCCAAAAACAGAACACCAGGTCCAGCGATAAACCGTTTGGTCCGCAGACTTTCTGTTTGGTTTGAATCCCAATCCCGAAGTCCCAAAAAATGACCAGTTTTGTCCAAAGACAGATCCTCGAGTTGAAATCATGATCCCCTAGATTCAAAGACCAAGTGTTGGATTTGCAAATCCTGCCGTGACCCAAAACAAATCCGACTTCAAAGAGTGCATGCTTGGTCAAATTGCCAACTGAATGTTTTGGAGATTATCCAGACAATCTCAAATTGACCAAAACATCATTAACACATCAAAGTGGCTAGTTTAGCATGCGCTAACTTTTCACACTACAGACAGTGTGTCTTTCTCACGCAGACACACTCAGTACCACCTCAACAGTGAAGCACGGTGGTGGTAGTGCTGTGATGCGGGCCCGTATGAACGGGTTATCTTGTAATTATTGAGGATTCGACTGCGGACAAAAGCAGCAGGATAATTACCGAAGTGTTTCGGGGAACATCTGGATCTGCTCATACTTAGCTAAATGCTTCAGAACTCATTGGACGGCGCTTCACAGTACAGATGGACAATGTCACCCAAATGTTCATTTATCGACATTTAAGCAGAAACCAAATATTACTGGATGACATAATCTGTCAATTACTGGAATCGAACCCGGTACCTCTGCACTATGAGGTCGGCGCGCTAACCACTGGATCACCAACAATAAAAGCATCCTTATGTTTTTAAACCTAAATGTGGTCAGCCCAGTTATTTCAGAGTAAAAACATCCACTTTTTTGCCGCCGCCACCCAACTTGTGGCCACACTTGTCGAAAGAACGTGAATTTCAAAATAAAAGGGACGCGCTCCATAAAACTGCTAGCAGCGCGGTGGAACGGGTGAAAGTGCAAAAACAAACAAAGCGTGAAAGAATGCCAAGTGTGCTTTTGTGGACAAACAAGGAAATGTCAAACATACCAAAGCGATCTGCCCAAAATCAAGTCAAGTGTGGGCGCCGCCTCAAAACAAAAGCGCTGAGCTCCAGGTTAATTCTTTTGACCCATCCCTATGGTGACGCATGCACCCGCGTTGATGGACGCTTAGCTTTAGCCTTAGCAATGGCGGTGTTACGCAGGAAACAAGTCGCAACACCGACCAAAATCTAGGTTTTTTTTTTTAGCTCGTTAGCTTCATATTTTTCATATGTTATGCTGGCCGTTTATTTCGAGAGCCGGCTTGTACCTAAAATTTTCTTTGATGTTCAAGACAAAAATGTAGGCTTGGTTCCACTGTCCCATTAGTGTCCTTGCAGACAAAAAATGTTTTAGAATGTTACATTAAAAACAAAAAACTACATTCTGTTTCATCAGACACTGAAAATAGACTAGTGTGTTAACAACAAAAAATATATATATCTATTAGGGTCAAGTGTTTAATGTTTGGGTCATCGAATGCTCTAAATTGTCTTTGATATTTACAAACACTGACATTGGTTTCATCAAAGGCAATAAATTATCTTTGATATCGGCAAAAAAACATTTGCAGGGAAATTAATCCCGGCTAACTGCTGTCAATGCGGACCACGCTTCCAACAGTCCATGTCAAGGGGGTTCTGTACCCCATATTGTACTCCCAAAGCCCCCACCCCCATCCCCCCCCTCAACAGAACTCTCAGAAGGAAACGGTCAAACACCTTCTCCAAGTCCACAAAAAGCACGAATCATGCTAGGGTCTCGTCCAAGTCCACGCCGGTCAGCTAGCCCTTTTAGCTACGCCATTTTGTTTTCAAGCAAGCGAGTGTTTATTTGGAGTAGCCGCTATTAGCCGTGTTTACTCGAGAGGGCCCCCTCTTCTCCTCTTCCTCCTCCTGAGTTAAAACGTTACATGGCTGGGTGAGCTCCCTCTTTAACATGAGGCTTAAGTTGCAGCGGAAACATTTGCGTAACAAACATTTGCGTAACGAGCTCCACGAGAGCAAAAAACCAACTTGAGCTCTCTGGACGCCCTTGTTTATCTTAGCAGAGAGAAGTGAAAGGGGCCAATGCCAAACATTTGCGCATTGGAGTGATGGACGGCTTGCAGCTGAAGTTTGGAGAGCAAAAAAACCAAAAAAGTATTAAATGATCAGCATCGGATTCATTTGTCACAGTTTAAGATTTGTGGGACCCAAACTTATCTTTGATATTTCCAAAGATGCATACATTCGAATGTTTGTTGAAGACTTGGAAATGGTCACTGATGACCGAAAACAAAGACTGTAAACTGTCATTTGTGAAAATGCGGATGCAGTCTTGGCATACGAAAAAATGTTTGCTAAAGGGCGGCCCGGCGGTCCAGCGGTTAGCGCGTCGACCTCACAGTTCAATTCCAGCTCCGGCCTCCCTGTGTGGAGTTTGCGTGTTCTCCCCAGGGCCTGCGTGGGTTTTCTTCGGGTACTCCGGTTTCCTCCCACATTCCAAAAACATGCACGGCAGGCTGATTGAACAATCCAAATTGTCCCTCGGTGTGAGTGTGAGCGCGGATGATCGTTCGTCACTGTGTGCCCTGCGATTGGCTGGCAAACGGTTCAAGTTGTCCCCCGCCTACTGCCCAAAGACGGCCGGGATAGGCTCCAGCACCCCCGCGACCCTTGTGAGGATAAAGTGGATCGGAAAATGGATGGATGGGCGTTTGCTGTCTTTGATGTTGAGGGGGGCAGCATACTCAGGGATTCAGTGGTCATCTTCCCAAACCAGAGGTTGGGGGTTCGATGTGTGACCATGTGGAAGCGTCCTTGAACAAGATACCGACGCCCCAGTTGCTACTGATGCTGCGTCATTCGTAGGTACATGAGGTAACAACGTGAAATGTTGATAAAGGTTCCGTTTCACGTTTCCAAAAATGACCATCTTTGATGTAATCAACGAGCAAAGCAATAACTTGTTGCTAAAACTCCGGAGTGATGTCCACTGACGGAGGGCCCTAAAGCGAGCGTAAACAAATACGTGGTGGCCATTAATGAGCGGCTTAAAATTCTTTGGGGATTTGACCCAACGGTGCCGTGTCAAGTGGTCCCACCTCTTGAGCAAACACAAGATGGCCGCTGCGCAGCGTGACACAAAGCAGAGCGCCTCGACTCGACGCCGCCCACCTTCTTAAATTCTCCCATCCGGCATCATTTTATGATCGGCTACGAGCCGGCTAATGAGTGTCAGTGACCGGCGTGTTGGGAAAGGAAACAGCGTTTGCGGTGGGCCTGCTCAACGTAGCTTAGCGTCGCTCTTTAATGAACAAGGCCAGGAAGTGTCAGCTCATCTCAAATTTCCACAATGAAGCGCAGGAATTTTTAATCTTCACCTTGTCTTTTTCATCTTTGATGTATACAACTCTGCTGCCATGAGATTTGATTTGTAAAAACATGTAGAGGACGTTCACTGGAGAGACCGGTTTGTCTTGAATTGTTTACAAGTTGTGTCAACAAATTTGAAGTTTACAAAAAATGCATACGGGAAAGAAAATGACAAGGAAGGTCGTCTCAGTGGAAATGTTTGATCATCCCAATCAGACAAACGTGTCTTTGATGTTTCCAAACACAAATACATTAGCTATGTCAAAGGCGATAAAATCTTTCTAAAAAAAAAAAACGTAAAAATGGCTGACGAAAAACTCATTTCTTCGATAATTATAAAAAGACATATGCTCGGCTCATTGAAGATTTAGGATTGTCTTTGGTGACATTGAAGACAATCTTAATGATGTTTGTGTAGGGGATGTTTGATTGATTAAAGACTAGATTGTCTTTGATGTTGATAAAAACCTCTTGAAGACTCCAGAAGTCATCCATTAGTATTTGACGACAAAAAAACAAAACAAAACAAAACAAAACGTTGTTTTATCAAGCCCAGTGGGTCCGAGCACTTGTCAGCATTATCGCGGAAAACTCGGGCATGACGTTTCAAGGCAGGAGGCCTCGCCACAGGGCCTCATTGCCCGGAACGCCGCCAAGGCAAATATCGTCGCCGTTGCCGGCCAGGAGGGCAGCGGTCTCGCAGTCCAGTGATGGCCCGCGGTGGGGGAAGGATGTCTACTCTGCTGGTATCATCAAAGACGGAGACGTAAGTGAGCCAGGAAGAAGATAGCGTGTGTCGCCTGGTGTCCAAACATGATTACCTTCGCCGAGCACGCAAGCGAGAGGATTCGGCAAAGATTCCGCATAAATTGCTCGCAAGAACGAGCCTACTAGCCTGGCAAGAAGCCATTTCATTTCAGTAGGAAATTCCAAAGATCTGAAATCATGTTTTTTTGCTGACTTTTATCAACATCAAACACAATTTTGAGTCTTCAATCGATATCTCGTTCACAATAGTTGTAAGGAACAAAGCCAATTTCACCTTGAATGACTCAAATTTCAGTTGTTGAGGAACAGGCAGTCTTTTAATAAATATCAAGGACAATTTAGCATTTGATGAAAATAAAACATGTTTTGTAGACATCAAAGACACCTTTGTCACTTATTACCCTGATGAATGCGTTTTTACAATAAATAAATTAATAATAATAAATCCCGAACACGTTTTTGGTTAACATTTAGCAAATTAAAAGAAGAGCGTAGTCTCTGGATGATGCTAAATGTGCGATGCAAAGTAAAGATTGACCTAGCATGAATCTTTGAAAAGACAACAGATTTCTCAACAAAGCTAACATTTTTTTTACATCAAAAACAGTTTGGCTTCTTAAAGCATATGCAATTTTTAAAGCATAACAGCTTTTTATCTGGTCCTTCCCGAGCTATCGACACTCAGACGGGGAGAGCATCGCAGTAAGATAAAGGTCGGGATTTCCATGCCGTGAACGGACGCCGCCGTCATGCTATCAGCGAGCCCAGATGGCGTCTGGGCCTATGCCATTGATAAACTAGATGGAAGCAGGATGGATGCGATCAGGAGGGCGCTAGGAGCTTTATCTGAACCGTCAGGTGGCTTGCGGAAGGGAAGTTGGCAGCTTTTCAGGATCACAAGTGGGGAAACATCAAAGGCCAGGAAAGAGTAGCGGTCCAAATATTCATCCGAATGTCCAAGATTACGTAAAAGTGCAGCACTTCCTGTTTGAGGATTCCTGAGAAGGTGTGTTTGGAGCAATGCGTAAACACTACATGAGAGCACCTGGACACACGGTGTTGACACAGCAAATACAAATACATTTTTTGGGGTCAACTAATATAGCCTTTTTGTGAACAAACATGCTTTTAATGGCTAAATAAGCGTTAATTCCAGAAAGTAGCCCGTACATCACAGAATAGGGTCTTTTAACGCCCATTAGGACAATTTATGTGGTCAAATAACAGCACTTTTTGTGAATAGTGTTTGAATTGCAAATAATGGCACAGGTGATTTTTGTTTTCTACGATGACCTGTACTAACCCATAATCGTTTTTTTTTAAAAGACCAAATCTATCATTCAATAGATGATAGATTTCAAAACCTACCGCCACATACCACATCTAGCATTTTAATGGAAATAATTTTGTCAAGCAAAAAAAAAAACAATTTGTGTGGTCAAATTAGCCTTTGCACTGAATCGTCTTCTTGTGAACAAATATTTTTTTTAGATCATAAACCATTCCAGTATAGCAAAAATCAAACTTTGTAAGAACAAAATTTTTCATTTTTAAGGCAGACTATGGTATATTATCTTCTTTTTTTTTATAGTCCAATAGAGTCTTTTATGGGCAAATAGTGCTTTATTTGTTCCAATATTACCTTTTACCACCATGGTGTTTTTGTGATCTTTTTGTGACAAAATATATTGTTTTAATGGCAATACATCACATTTAAAGCAAACTAGCAACTTTCATCTTCAATCCAGCATTTTCATGGTGAAATATTACTATTTAAGGTCAAATACATGCTTTGAAGCCTAGCATAGCCTTTTTTTGTGATATAAAGAGTGCACACATGATTTGTTCTCGACAGACTAGATAAATAAGTGACATATTGTTGCTCTGGCAAACACAGGCGTGCGCTAATCCACCTTTTTCACAGCTCATTAAAGTTTTATCAGTTTTAAAAGCTCTATTTCAAAGATAAGATGCAAGTCCCTTTGTTCTCAAACACAATGCAAACAACGACAGAGGCTATCGTGGCTAAGAGAGGCAAACACGTGACGGAGATGAAAACACAGCGAAGAGGGGCTAGCATAAGGCTACCACTCTTCGCTGTGTTGTCACCCATTTTAGCCTCGTCTTAACCCCTGCCTGGTGTCTCAGCCTAACATTAATATGGGCTAAAGCTCAGCTAATAGTGCTAATGGAGACACACAGCAAACAAAGATGGAAGCTATAACTTGACTTAAACAGCTGAGTGAGGCTAACACAAAGCTTGCAACAGTAGCATACAAATTCATGGCAAACAGCACAGCTGAGAGGCTAATACGGTACTAACTTGGGAGAGAGTGAGAGAGGCTAACACATCACTAAAATGGACTAAAAAGAGTAACACAGTCAACAACACTGCAAACCCAAACAAAGAGGCTAACATAGGCTAAAGGGCCACACTGTCCATCGAGTGTACCACTACAGCATCAGTGATTTAAGACAGACTAACAAAGGCTAATTAGCTGAGCTTTTGCCTAAGTGAGAAAAAACACACGAAACAAAGAGAAAGGCTAACAGGCGAAACAACGTTTCCAGGGGGGAAATGGTTGGGTGAGAATGACGAATGTTGTGACAGATTTTGAAGGTGAAGGGTTGTTGACATCAAACTTTGTGTCCATGCGTATAGCCTGTGCGTCTGTGTGTGTCAATAAAAGACGATCTGGACAATGTTTCACGGCAGGAAGTCTTTGATGACATCATCAAGGCCAGACCAGCAAGCGCAGATGTGAATCCAATGTGTATTTTTATTTTCCTTAATTTGGTCAATATGGTCATGCAACAGACGCCACAGAACAAATACAAAGTGCATGAATTAGCAACACAAAAGTGTGGTATTTTGTTGCTATAACAATAAACGTGAATCCACATTTTTAAGTAGCTATATTTGCAGCCTCCTCCAGGAAAACGCCAACATAAGATAAGATAACCTTGGTACCACAGAACAAACATAAACTGCATGAAAATATAGAACTCACCATCGTGCTTTAAGAAAGAGCCGCTCCCGCCCATTGTGCAGTACGGCCTTTGCACATGCTCTGTTTTTTTTAAACTTTTTGACTCATTTTGTTAGCTTGTGGGTTTAATATTATGCAACAGAGACAATTAGCATCTTGACATAGATGGATGTCACAGAGCATATCAAAAAGAAATAATTTTCAGCCTCGGATAGCAAATTCACCAGAAGTACTGTCATTTTTTCCCCCCTTTCATCTTTGTGGCCCGGTCCAGGTCTGTGGCCCGGTGGTTGGGTACCACTGCTTTATCCTGTGTTAGCTTCGCTGTGTTGAAACCATTCTAGCACCAAGCTAGCCTCTTTTATTTGTTTTTTTAGCCTGTTAGCCTCGCTTAGCTGTGTTACAGCCATTGTAGCCCCACATTAGCCTCCTTTACATGTGTTATATGCTGTTAGCACTGTTTGAGCCTTTGTTGGTCTTTCTTCGATGTGTTTTAGCCTGGTGTCGCTAAGGCCTGGCCTTTGCTCGAGTCTGGTAATGCCGGCTAAGGAAGTCGAATTCCATGAAGGAATCCATTTGGGGGTGAACACAATGACATGCAATCGGCCACCTGAGCCGCCGCTGATTTGCTGTGGACAACATATGGAGCACATTCTTGGGAATCCGCTTTTGTTTTATCACCACACGCACCGGAGTGTATTATTCCACCTGAGTAAATAGTGCACAGCGCCGCTCTCTCTTAAACACTCACTCACTCCCAACGCACATGTAAACACGCACACACTGTCTCACACACTCAAAACACATACTCGCCCCACTCAAGACACACACACGCGCGCGCACACACACACACACACACACACACACACACACACACACACACACACACACACACACACGCGCACACACACACGCACACACACACGCGCGCACGTACACATGCGCGCACACACCTGCTACTGGGGTTGTCAGGTGAACGTGGGTGCCCTTGTGCTGAAATACCAAAGATTTGAGCTAATGGTTTAGCTTTTAGATTCTCGGCGTGTTTGCGCGTAACCGTCATGAACGCTAACACGTGGCCGCGAGGCAGATGGTTTAGCTCCGCCGATAAATAAGACATTCCTCCATTTGGCTGTTTTTTTCCTTTGCAGTCATCTATTTTGCACAGGAATGGTTAATTACACTTTGCGTTCAAAACAATCGCTCCCCCCTAGACAAGTACTGGAATATTCTGTTCAACGGTGTCACCCAAGACGCGTCACGTCCAGGAAAGCGAGCACAGCAGCACATGAGGGAGAGGGGCCCATCGAGGAGCGCCAAGTGGCACGTCGAGGAGCGTAAAGCGCCGCGTCAAGGATCACAAAAAGGCACCCGAACATAAAAAAAATGATGAAAGTAGCGACATTTGCTCATTTTGTAGAAAGTGAGTGCAAGTGAAAGGAAGGCTAAAGATAACAAGAGGCTAAATGATGATGGATTGCAGCGGCGGACGCTCCAAGATTACATCTGCACGCGACCTTGATGCGTCCGGGGAAAACGTTCCGCCAAAGACACGTCGCAGGCAGGCCCTCCATTTACCCTTCCTGGCCTGAGGACACCTGGAACTTACGGGCCAGACGCACGTCAAGTCGATTGAAAACCCATGATCCACAATCACGGAACACTTCTTTTCCCAACACCCCGACCCCCGGTGGGACATCATGGAAATGGAAATAATTTCATCCACAGGCCATCGCAACACCTGTATCCACTGTTTGGTGCAGGAAGGGTTTTCACATTTATTTTTTGAATATATATGCCTGAACTTAAATCAGCAAAATTAGGGGATGTTTTTCTTTTTTTGCTCTAGAAATGATCACTTTGATCTTGTAAAAAAAATAAAAATAAAATATTTTTTAAAAAATAGAAATATTCAAAACAGAAAACACAATTTTAGGAAAAAAGAAAACAGAAGAAATGTAAAAAAAAAATGGAGAAAGTTCTAAATTTTTAAAAAACTGAAAAAAGTCCAATAAAAAACTTTTAAAAAATGAAAAAATGATTATAAAATTATATATATATATCTATATATATAGATATATATTTTTTTTTTTAATTTTTTTTTTTTTTTGAGTGGATAAGTTGGATCCCGCCCACTCCAGGATCACTCCATGATGCTATTCAAGTCAAGGTCACATGATAGCCCTATACCTTTTCGCCTTGAAATCAAACTTGCCATTGTTGTTTTTTTACTGCCCATGGCCGCCGCAAAGGACAAACACACACACACACACGCACGCACACACACACACACACCATGTTGAGTGACCTAAGACACACTCATACAATGAGGGCCACTGTACTGGAATCAGCAGCAGTCTTGTTCCTCCGTCTCTCTCACTCTTTCTCTCTCTCTCTCTCACACACACACACAC